>JAQQSW010016004.1:0-11763 GCA_028646575.1 Pseudocheirus occidentalis | reverse complement strand
GCCAGTCAATTAATTGGTTGGTTTTTTTAGGTCTGTGAAACTCTGCTTCCAAGGAGGGAGGCTCTGTTCCAAATCACTGGGGTTTTCCGAACTGCTGGAGCTATTAGGGGGATGTTGCAAGTCCCCCCAGCTTTGGCTTGCTGAAAGTGCACCCCAGGACCACCACCCAAGACCACAATCCAGATCCAGGCTACTCAATGCAAGAACACTTGGCCCTGATCAATTGATTCAACCCCTCTGTGGAGTCCACAGGCCAGGGGCTCTGAAGCAGCCTGGTGGGGGCTGCCGCAGGTTCCAGCAGTTCCCTTCCCCATTGCTTCCTTGCCCTGGGGGCAGATTGGCCAAACTGCTTTACCATCCCCAAATTAATTTTCAATGTTTCACTTTCACTAACAGTCTCTCAGGATTTGAAGATTCCCTTAGGCAGGTGCTTTAGTTTTTCTTTGACTTAGACTCAAGCTGGGGCTTGGGAGGCTCACTCCTTTGGCAGCTCTGGAGCCTAGTGTGGCCCCAGCTGCGGTTTTGGGCTGGCAGGGTCTCTGCTGCACTGCGGTAGGAAGCGCCTCTCTCCAGTCCCTGTTCCTCACGCCTTGGCAGATGTGGAGGTGCTGGAGGCTGAAGACTGGCTGTGAGGCCCACTCGGCATTTCTCAGCCAGGCTCCTTCCCACCACTTGGGCCTGGCCGCAGTCTCGGTTTCAGGCTCTTCCAGCCTCCACTCCCGCTGCCGCGATGAGCCCCTGCTGCTGAGCTGCCTTCAGCGAGAGATGTGTTCTCTGTATTTTTGTGTGAGTCTGAGAGTCCTAGACTTTATCTGGGCTCATAATTTTCTGGGTGTTTAGGCTCATGGTGTGGGAGCTACAGGACCTTGCTGCTTCTATGCCGCCATCTTGGCTCCACCTGCACAGAATTTTCTTGATGCTCACACAGGGTGTGTGCACAACATGCAGCACAGGAATAGTGATGGAAGACTTCTAAGTTCATTTGTTTATTTACTACCCACAAATCTGGAATGCTCTTGGCTACAGGACTCAATTTGAACAGATGAACTGGTGACACCTTGGTGACAAGTAATGAGGGTTTAGTCAAGGGGCAGGGAACCTGCTGCCTTGAGGGCACATATGACCTTCTAGGTCTTTTGGTGCAGCCTTTTGACTGACTCAAAGTTTTGCAGAACAAATCTTTTTATTAAGGGGCTGTGTTCCGTGAAGTTTAGATTCATTCAAAGGGCCTCACTTGAGGACCTAGAGGACCAATGTGGCCTTGAGGACAAAGGTTCCCCACCCTTGGCCTTGTCCTTTGCTCCTTCTTAAACTGATAGAGAGATGAAATGTTAGAAATTGAGGGCAAACCCACTGAAGAACTTTAGAATCTAATGGAAGATAGAGGAGTACTCAAAATGAAAAGAAAACCTTGCTGAAATATTTGGGGAAAAATGTTCAGCCACATTTATTATATACCATTACCGTCAAGGTAAGGGTATAAAAGGGTGGAACACACATCATTATACCTAAAGATGGAGAAAATTGATGAACCTTGGGAAATGTGGCCCCTTATGCTAAGATAACTGCAGCAAAGAACTCAATCCAAATAGTCTTCTCTTTGAAAAGATACACTTTATGAAGGTGTCCTGAATATACCAAGAATGACTTACAATAAAGTATTCAAAATTCAACAGCTTGGTTGAAAGTAAATTTTAAAAATGAATTAAGAATCACTTTTTTCCATTAGAAAAATAAATCTTCACTCCCCAATTCAAAGAAAAAGAATATTTTTTTAAGTTGCATCTCAGGTGTTTAATTAGTAACCCAAAATTTAACAGACTGTTTGACTCAAGGAGACAGCTGTGCCATGGAAGCTCACAGTTGGGCTGCTGTTCCTCCCACAGCAGCTACGTTCCTGTAGTCCACATATCAAGGGATTTCACCTTCACAGGGCATGAGGATGAATTGACCAACACTCATTGCATTTCCAGGATATACACACACAACGGCTGAGGGTTCTATAACAACGCTCAGAACAATTAAGATGAAGGTTTATGGTAGTCATAGACAGAGACATTTCTAGGTCAGGCTCAGATTTCAGTTCCTGTGCCTTCTTTGCTTTCCTCTGTGTCTGGATGAAGCTATAAGAAATCAGATGCTTGCAGCACCTTGGCTGAGGGGGGAGAGCCCAAGACCATTCAGCCTATTTCTTTTGTAGCTTGGTTCCTTATCAGCTTTTGAAAAGCTGCTGGAAAGCAACAGAGATTTAGCTGCCAGGTCTGAACTGCAGGGGTGGAATTGGCAGTAGTAAAACCAAGAAAGATTGAGCAAATAAAAGATAATATAGATTGTCTCCTGTTGTGTCTGTTTTCAAATTACTGTGTTTAAATGAACTTCTCTTTTAGCAAACTGTCTTTAGTCTATTTCTTGCCGGCCTCCTATGACCTTTCACTGATTCCTCATCTTTTAGAGTCTCAAAGAATCTGAAATGTTGATCTTTCTCTCAAGGATGGGGGGAGTTACACATGAAGAAACAGGACACACACTTTTTTGGGGGGATAAGTGCCTTAATCAGCATATGTGACCTATTTGGGCAACAAAACAGAACCTTGCCTTCTGCCATTGTTGGAAGAAATGAGAGAGAAAAAAAATAGCTTAAGAATCAGGAAAAGTGACCCATGTAGTACAAATAGGAGTTTTTGCTGCTATATTAGATGCGATTGAGGCCTGGATTTTTTTTTATGAGCATTGGATCTGTTTCATTATCTCACAAAAGTTTTGTTTTTGTTTTTGCTTTTTCCAGAGGTTTTGGAGAGGTATTTGTCATAGTGAATCAAGGGCTAAACTTGGAATCAAGAATACAAGAGGTTGAATCCTACTTCGGACAATTATTAGGTATATGAAGTCAGGGAAGTTACAACTTTTCTGAATATTATTTCCCTGATGTATAAAATAAGGTTATTGGGACATATTATCTTTAAAGTCCCTTCCAGCTCTGAACCTGTATTCTTATGATCTTTTTTGACCTTAGTATGGAATTTATTAAGAAAACATCCCAAGAACACTGTGACTTCAGTGTCCTGTAATCTGAGGAAAAGTAACCTTTATTATACCCCTCATTCTACTACCTGCAAATGATTATAGTAATCAACAGTGTGATTTGGTGACCAAGAGAACTAATAAGAATTTAGAGAGTATTCAAAAAGTTAAAGCATACTGCTATACTCTGAAATGATCAGAACTCATCTAGGGGATAGCGTTCAGTTCTGGTCACCACATATTTTAGGAAGAACACTAGTAAGCTAGAAAGTGTCAGGTGAGGGCAAGCAAGAAGGTAAAGCAAATCCATCCATTCAAGGATTTGTTGATGTTTTGTGGAGAGAAACAGACTGGGAGGGTCGGGGAAGGGGGAATAATGGCTGTATTTTAAGTATCTGAAGCATTATCCATGGGGAAAAAAATGACTAGATTTGTTCAATTTGGCCCTAGAGCATAGAACTGGGAAAAACAGGTGGAAATTACAGGGACTTAAATTTGGGTTTGACATAAGGAAAACTCAGTAAATGTAAGAATGGGTTTCCTTGGATGCTAATAGGAGCTCGAACAAAGCTTGGATGACTACTAGCTGGGGACTTTGTGGAGAAAATTCTACTTCATGTATAAATTAAACTAGATGGCCTCTAAGGTCCCTGAGATTCTGTAACATGTAACAATAGGAGGAACGATAGACAGGTACATGAGATAGAGGAACTATTCAACCCTAACAGTACTACTGTATATTTATGAAGAGACAAACATAGAAAAATTGAATGGACTTATCATGTTACTGTAAGATATACTAAAGGCAAATCTGGGAAATGCTTTGTAATTTGTCCCCTATTTTATCAGTTGTTAAAAAAAATAAAAGGCAAATTTGCCTTTAATGACTTGTTGTAATAGAAGTAATGGAATGATTTTGGTAGGCCTCAGGCAATTAAGGCAAATATATTGACTTCCATTTTTTATGGATCCAGGATTTCACTAGTTTGATCATACTCACTATCAATGCAGACTCCCACCATTCTTTAACTTGACAGAAGCAGCAAGACATACCAGTAGGAACACTGGATTTGGAATTCGAGGGTCTGGAGTTTAATTCTACTTCTAATATTGTGTGACCTTGGACATACCGTTCAATTTTTTCTGGACCCTAATTCTTTTGGCTACAAAATAAGGAAGGATTGAATGTATGCTTTCCAAGATCCCTTACAGGTCACTGACATCAAGTATGGCAGGAAAAATCATCACATTAACCAATAAAATCTCAAATCATTAGTTAACCAACCTTCCAAAAGGGGATAGTCTGGACTTAGGTTGAAATAAATACAGTCCATCCTCAAGCTTTTATTGGATGAATTGTCCACTTTGTTGGAACTGGTATAATGTGTTATCCATAGGAATAATGCCTACAAGCCATAGTGACATTGAAAAGGAACATCACACGAACAGCTGGGTCAGGTCAGTATGGCAGGAAAGAGAAGAAGAGAAAGGAAGAAAGTTCAAAGGCTTGTCTTACAGTGTGCATAATGGCTTTGAAGGGGAAAATATTTAACATAGATAATTTTAAAAAGAAGTGGATTATTCGCCTACTCTCTGAGAAAAGAAGGATAATAGGAGAACCTTCTTGAGGGAAGATTCTCCTCATATGTAGAGTTGATTAGACTAGCCATGACCTTGTGTTCAGCTGGCATAGAGGGTCACCTCCACACAATGATTAATCATAGGATTCTAACAGGAAGAATCATGTGTTTAAGAAGGAAAATTTGAAAGAAAGTAAGACAATCATGGATATTCCTAAAAAGAGCAGATGATTTGCTGCTATAATTGCTATGGATTCTTTTCATGGCCTCTACTAGTGAAAAATAATCTTAACTGAAAAAAATTTAGTCAGTGATTCAATAAATTTTTATGCAGAACAGGGCTATACCAATCAATAGAAAATGATCTGTTGTTGAACTAGAAACTTCACCTGGAAGACCTTGTGATGATTAAAAAGGCTTGAGAGACATAGTTTCTAAGCAATTTAATAATTTTATAATTAGGACAGCATATTATTAATAAAATGATGGTCATCTGACAATCTCTCTTAGACCAAAGACCCCTCATGGAACTGGGCTTACAGTTCATATGCCCTTTGAAGAGTAGGTGTTCCTGAGGAATGACAGTCAACTCAGACTGGTTATCACAATGGGATGGGAGGTGTGGGTTATATTAAAATGAATGTCTGGGGTAAGTGACTTAGGTCATTCAAATCTTGGTCAAAGAAACATCAATTTCCATATCACCTGTTTTGATAATGAGGAGAATCAATCTTTCCCCCAGACCTGTCAGAGCAAACACAATGACTCCATTTGGCCAGTTAGACATTCTTTTATTGTCTGATTAGAACTCCACCTGGTTAAAACTCTAAGAGAGAAGTCCTACACTTTTTGGTTTCTGGACGAGGAAGCAGAAAAGGGGAAAACCTTGGTCCTGATTCAATAATTAGTTATTACATTTAAGAGAGAAATGTTTGTTTCTCACAACGTCCAAATTGGTTGCCACCATTGGGCTTACTTTCTTTCATATTTGCAAAGCTCCTCTAAGGAGGTACTGTGCCTGACAATTCCCTTCACACTATATCCTGGCCTCTGGGAGTCGAAAGGTGAGCTTTTCTCTTGTCTTGCCTGGAAAGAGACTTCTATGTCACCTTTCTTCCATTTTTAAACACTGTGACCTTACATGTCACTTAACCCCTCTTAGTCTCAGTTTCCTGATCTGTAAGAAGAGGTTAATAATACTTGCAGTACAAACCACATACAGATATTTATTGTTCAGTAATGTCCAATTCTTCATGACCCCATGGACCTGTCCAGTGTTTTCCCATTTTATAGATGAGGAATTGAACTAAAAAGGGAGTAAGTGATTTGCCACATAGCTAATAAGTGTCTAAAATGGATTTGAACTCACATCTTCCTGACTACAGGCCCGGTGTTTTATTCACTGCACCACCTAGCTGCCCCTCAAAATATTTCCTTGGAAGAGGTTCAGCCCTTCAAAGGTTTGCCAATGCTGCTGTTTATTGTCTTCAACGTCCCAAGAGCAATCCATCAAAGTCTAGACTAATAATAAATATATAGCAGGAGTATGACACCCCCCCAAATCTCTCTCTCTCTGTCTCTCTGTCCCTCTGTCTGTCTCTCTGTCTCTCTGTCTGTCTCTCTCTCTCTCTCCTGGTTCATTTATCCCACTGTCACCCAATCTGGCAGGTAGGTCCCCAAAGGAGGTACCTAATGCTGTTCCCATTCACCCTGAGAAGAGATATACTAGGAGGAGGGAGAATTTACCATTTCTGTAGCACCCATGTTTCTCATTTGTTTCCTATTTAAATAGATTGGCTAAAGTGATACTATTAATGCTTAATAGTGAGCCATACATTTAAAAAAGCAATGTACAGAGGGGATAATAATTATAATCTGGGGTGGCTAGGTGGCACAGTGAATAGAACACCGGCCGTGGAGTTGGGAGGACCTGAGTTCAAATCCAGTTTCAGACATTTAACACAAAAACCCAGCCGTGTGATTTTGGGCAAATCACTTAACCCCAATTGCCCTACCTTCCCCTCTCCAAAAAGAAAAAAAAAAGAGTAACTATAATCCACCCATAAACCTGGGTCATACTCTTCTACCAGTGCACAGAGTGAGCATGGGTGTATATGTGTGTGTATGTGTGCATGTATGTGTGTGTGTATGTAAAAAGCCGGCAGTGAGGCACATAAGTAGCAAAAATCATTTGTCCAGAGTAATCCACAAGCCTAGAATAAAGGCCTCGATGTTATTGGTGCTTTTAAGAGAACAATTTGCATCTCTCATCATGTGGCAGGTGGGGCCATTTCTCCTCTTTGCTTCTCTACTTATATTCTTCTTGACCCCTGAAGCAATATTAAGCTCTTTGGGCAAATGGCAGCCTTGAGCCTGGGATTTGTTTTCCATGTCTGTTCCCTTGGTTAGACACTGAGACGTTGCACTCTTTCAGTGAAAAGAAGTTCTCTGAAGCCTGAAATTTGCTTAATTTGCTTACCCTGGGCTTTGATGGATTGTTCCCTCTTGAGACATAGAAGGCAACAGAACATAGGCAGACGTCTGAAGGGTTAAACTTCCCCCAAGCTGTAGGTGGTGCTAAAGAGCAAGGCAGATGAGCCCAGACAGCTCTTCAAAAGACATAGGAGTCTTTTTTTATCTAGGAGTTTTCTCTAGGAGTTTTTCAAACAGAGATTCTTCCTCCAGTCAGATCAATTCCCTAGTATCAAATATAGTCTGTTTCTTTCACTTCAACTGTTGTCTGCTAGGTTCATCTTGAAGCAGCTACTATAACATTCTCTCCTGATTCTTCTGTCTTCTCAGCTCAATTTGTTTCTGTGTTTTGTTTTTGGTCTTTTGTTACCTATTGCCACAATGTGAAAGTATACAGATCTGTCCCCACATTTTCCAGTACCATTTCAAAGATACTATCTAGACAAAAATGTAGCCTAGTCATTTAAATACTTCTTTTTACATAATAAAAGACTGCACCAAAAGGCTGTGAATCCTATAGAAGTAGGATAGGAGAAAGATTTGCCTATGGCTCTGCTGAACTCAATACTTAGCTCAGTATGTCACAAGGAGAGTCCACTTAATCCTGTTATCATTCCTCAGGGAAAACAATTTTCAGAAAAGATAGGAGAAGAAGAAGCTAGATATGTTTATTCTGCCTCCGTTTGGGCCACAGTGAGACCCCCCCCCTTGCCTCAAGTGGTATATACCCCACACAAAATGTGGGCATCACTATAATTGTAATAATTTATATTGAATACATGAACTTTTGAAAGTATAAAGTTGATTCTTGCTTGTCACTAATGCTGTGGCATTCATATAAACTGAAGATTAATTTCTGGTATGATTCCCATGATAAACTGATAAGTTGCTGAATAAACTTGTCTATGAAAAAGGTTACTACTCGTATTGCATTTTTATATCTTTGAGGAGTTTACAGCATATTTGCCTGTCTTTTGTTTCAATCCATCATAGTGAACAAGGACCAAATCTAAGATTTCATCAGGGTTGAAGTTCAAATATATTACCAATGGAGAGAAAGATAGGTACCCTGGTATTTTCCTCCAGGTTCCCCCTTTGATATTATTATTTGAGCTAGTAATGGCCATTGATTATGACATCCTCAGCAACACCTTTGTGTTATTTGTGTTATTAACTTTTGTATTATTCATCTCCATTAAACTATCCTTTGGTGCCCCTTCACAAAGAGAAACTGACAAAGATTTTTCTGCCGCTGACAACATTGTCAAACATTCATTGTCTGGCAGGCACTCATTTTTACAAGATAATTTACAATAGGGAACTCAATTCAACTCAGTTGTGTATTTAGCACACATAAGGCACTATGAAGGCCATAGATGTGAAGACAACTAAGAAAGCAGCAAACAAACAAAAACATAGTTTCTGGCCTCAGGTACTTTTTATTCCACTTCAGGAATGAATATGTACACCAAAAAGCAAATACAAGTTAATTTGAAGGGAAAGAGAACACCATCAATTAGGGGAATAAGGCAAGCTTCCAGGGACATATTGCCATTAAAGCTGTGCCTTGAAGGAACCAAAGAATTCTAGTGATGAAGGGTAAGATGGCCTACACTCTAGGTCTGAGGACATCTTTGAAAACACATTTTGATCAACTGTTTCATTTCTGCTTTTGAACCCTGAGCATATAGTACAATGTCTGGCGCATAATAGGTACTGAATAAGTGTTTGCTGATTGATTAAACAGATATTTTAAAGTTATCCATATTTTTAGTGGCGTCCTTACAAAGGGATCAGAATAGATGGTCTTTTGAACTTCCTTCCAACTCCAGATCTATGAGGAATGAAAAATCTTGCCTCTCAAAAATGTTCTTCTGCACATAATCCTCAAAATTTTTTTGCTAATAGAAGGCAGCACAGGAAAAAGGCAATGGACGAAAAGTAAGGCGTTGATGTCTTGAATTTACCACTTAGCGGATGTGATCATCTGTGAATCACTTAACCTCATGAAGCTCTCATTTACTCATGTGTAAAAGGGGGCTAATAAAAGCAAGCCTCCTCACTTCTGGGGACTGTTGTAAGGATCAATGGGTAAATGGGGGAGGAAAGCATTTTATGAACTATACAGATGGGAAGTGGTGGTAGGAGTGGCCCATAATGGCAGTAGTATTATCAGTAGAGACATTGCAGAGAGCTGTCACATGAAAGGATTAAACTAGATGATTCCCTGAAGGCCTTTAAGTTCTCATCTTCTGATCCCTTAATAATTTTTAGACATCTCATTAGCCAGGGGAGGAAATTTTCTTTAAATAATTTCCAGTGTGTGCTGTTTCTCTTAATTATTATTGGTTTTTTTTTCACTTCCACAGTTTCATCCACGGACTATTTTATATATATATATCAGAAAATAAAAAAGATTTTGACAATGTGTGTGTTTATATATATATATATATATATATATGAGGAATAGATGTATGAATGCTTTTCTATCGTCCCTTAGCAAGTTGTCATTTTAACTCTTCAAAGATTATGATATTCTGGGTGACCAGCAAAAATAGGCTGTGAAATATTATCAACAATGATTTGTGTATGAGCAATGACATAAAAATATTATCAAGGACATAAATGACGAGAAACGTAGATAGGCAAGTCATGTAGAATGAGAAACATTCTTTTCAATGACAATTCAAAACTTACATTGATCACTCTAAGATACTAAAAGATAATGCAAAGCTCCAACGTGTTGAATAAAAATAATGAAAATGACAATAGAAAAAGCTGACATTTATACAGTACTTTTTAAAAAATTGAGAGCATTTTCCTTGAATTATTGCAGGTGAACCTCACAAAAACCACCTGAGAGTTAAGTAAATCAGCTATTGTTATCTTCATTTTATAGATGAAGAAACAAATCAGGTCAACTCAAGTCAACAAGAATTTATTAAATATCCAACTATTGCTATAACTGGGAATAAAAAGAAAGGGGAAAAATATCCCTTGCTCTCAGGTACTCAATAGACTAACATTCAGAGGTATAGAGGGTTTAAATGGTTTCCCATTGTAACATAATTTGTTGATCCTATACTGAGGATTTATAGTGAAATATGGACAAGAATCATAGACGGAGAATGGGCATTGAGGGTCTATGAACTGTGTATCAGGGCAAAGAGTACAGATACCCACACCAAATGTACCACAGAATCACAAGCTCACCAAAATAATAAATGATATGTGTTAGTGCAAAGAATGATATATACATGGTTATATTTTTGTAGATGAGAGTATGTGGGATTCTCCAGTATGATGCCATTGGCTACAATTTGTATCACTACTGTTTTAACAGAATACAAAATATGTTCGGATTATGCATTTTGATAATTAGTTTCAAAATTATTCAAGATACTCTGGAGAAAGCTTTGGAAATATATACTCCTCTTATCTTCCAGGTTTATATTTTTAAAAATCCCTCTTCAGTACTACCAGAAAATTTTAAAGAGCCCCACAGCACCCTCTAGTAAAGAATATCACAGTATACAGTTATTTATAAAGTTAAAACACTTTACGACCATCAACTCTCAAATTTATGAACATTTTTCTATAGGTTAGAGGATTTAATATTGGAAGGGAACACAAATATCATTTAGTCCAAAATCATCTCTCCTTTTGCAGAGAAAGAAACTGAGGTCACCTAGTCATACATTATTAGCAAACATTTATTAAATACCCACTATGTGCTGGACATTTTTAAGTCCCAGAAATATGAAGACAGAAAACAAAACAAAACAACAAGAAATAAAAGTAATCAAAACCATTCTCTGCCTTTAAGAAGATCATGTTCTGCTAGTTGGATAGAACATTTAAAAGAAAAGTAAATTAAATAAAATAATAACAATATATTTATATAGTGCTGTAAGGCTTACAAAGAACTTTATGTATGAATAATTTTATCTTTACAACTCTGGGAGGCAGGTACTTATTGTTGCATATATATTAACAGTTGTTACATATATTTTAAAGGTAAAGGAAACTGGGGCAGGAAGTAGTTAAGGGACTCATCCAAGGTCATGCAGTTAATAAGCATCTGAGTTCACATTTGAATTCAGGTCTTCCTAAATCTAGACTCATCACTCTACCCACTGGCCTACCTAGTTATCTCTAAATGCAAAATACATGCATCCATAGCATGCATATACACATAATCATATCTATGTGAGTGCATATGCATATATATATATACACACACACACACACACACACACACACACACACACATAATTATGTATGTAACTTGAGGTAAGAGACTGTAGTGTCAATTAAGGAGAGCAAATAAAAAAAGTTTCCTATAGGAAATGGCACTTAAATTGAGCCTTTGGGAAAATGAATGATTCTAAGAGTCTCTTCTGGAAATATGAGACAACCTGTGCAAAGACATCAATATGGTAGATGGAATGGTATGCTAAATTCATGAAAAAGCAAAGAACCCTATTTGACTAAGTGAAAGAACATATATATGTAATGTTAATGAAATCAGAAGATCTTCCATGCCCCTTTCTATTGGCACCTACTGAAGGCACTTGGCACCTCAAGGGCTTAGCTCCTTACTTCCAGTTAACTCCTTAGGAGTAATCACAGCTGGAGTTGAGAGGAGAGTGGATTGGAAACACCTGGGGCAATCTCCTCATTTATAAAG
>JAQQSW010016003.1:0-11764 GCA_028646575.1 Pseudocheirus occidentalis | reverse complement strand
TCTCTCTCTCTCTCGTCTGGTCTCTTTCTCTCCTATTCCCTATCTCCTTCCCTTTCCTTCCTTTCTCTCCATCTTCTCGCTCTCTCGTACCCCTCCTCTAGCTCCTCAGAGTCTAGGGGAAAGCAGAATCTCGGATTCGACTGCCATCTTTTGGGGATTTGGAAAAACTACTCTGTAGGAAAGGGAGAAGAGGAGGCGGAGGGGAAACCTCCTTATTATCCTGTGTCGGAACTGGCTCCCTTAATCTGATGCTTAAATATTTGATGTGGAAAAATTACCCATAAAATTAGTTACTAACAATTTCAAATTGAAATCACTTATCGAATTATAAACGCATTAAAGCTATATGGATGATATTAGGAGTTACTCTGGAGGCAACGTCTGTCTCCTTCCAGCAAGGCGAGCAAATGGAAGTTTACCTTTTGGGAGAGACACGACACCCTCCCCAGGGAGAATTGAGAAGGAAGGTTGTTGGGATGAGAAGGAAGGTGGCTGAGATGCAAAAGGAGTGTGAGGTGTACGGGGAGTGGGGCGGGGGATGAGGGAGAGCCGGAGCGACTCCTGGGAGATATATACTAAGAGAGTGAAGGACCCAGGAGGATGCTCTGTCGCTTTCCTTTCCTCCCATATCCTGGAGAGCAAGGAAAAGAAAGGAGGGATAGAGGCTCGGAGAGGGTGGATGAGTGGAGATGTCTTCGCAGGAAACCAATGTTAATTAAATTAGTTTCTGCAGAGGCGGAAAAAAAGTACGCCCGAAAGGTAACCACTTCCCTCACTTCCCTATCCGCTGCAACATCCTAAGTAAGAGTTGGTTGTCTACCGGAGCGCTGGCAAGGCTGATCAGGGAGGGAGGAGAGACGAGTATCCGAGGTGTCAGCCAAAAATTGGTTTCAGGACCAGTCCTGGGGCAGAGGAAGTAACCAGACCGGGTTTATCCGGCGAGAGCGAGAGGGAGAAAAAGGCTCACGCGCAGAATTAGCAGACCCTGAAACCTCCAGGCATAAACCATAGGAGATATATGCTATACCTGACCTGGTTTGGACCTGACCGGGGACTCTGTATCCCCAGTGATCACAAGGGCAAAGGCCGCTGCCCAAATGTAGAGGGCAATCAGATTGTCTCACGTCCCAACCTTCACCTCCTCCTCTCGTCTAATCCCACCCATCTCCCCCTACCACTGAAATGTGAAAGAAAACAGACTGAGCTCAGATTGTACTGGGAGTTGACTTTGTCTCTGGGAACAGGGCGACCCCTGGTTATATGATTCAGGTTGCAAGAACTGTTGCTTCCTGGGGAGTCGCTGACCAGTATGCACCCTAGCCTGAAAGAAAGTGCCCGGGCTGTGCTTAGGGCTTTGTAGATAGATAGGGGCGGGAAGAGGTGGGGGGGGGGGGGGAGGCTGAAGGAGTAGTAGAATACACGCTTACACTCGAAAAAAGAAAAGACTGATGTTCATCTTGCTTCAGTTGCTTTGCCCACAAACATCTTAGAACGGACTTCTGAAGTAATAACTGATCCTTCAGCTGAGGAAAATGTGTAGTCTGGGCTACAACTCCAAAACCAGATCATACTCCCCAAGAATACAGATCGCATGCATTTCATTCCATACTAATGCTGTCTTGTGCCCTTACCCTCATCACAGGAGAACTGAATGGAGTTGTGCGTACTGCTAAGTTCCTAGGAAATTACAACTAAACAAGCTTTAACCATCCCTCCCCCACCGCCGCCCCACCCCATTTTAGACCTAAAGCCAACAGACTCCTTTGAAATCCCTATAAATGATTTTTAAGGTGGTAAGATGATGAAAACACTTCGTACATTCATCTAGATGCAGGTGAAGTGTTGAATGTATAGGTGTAGGGTAGACGAAAGAGGAGGCATCATCTGTTATCTTACTATATTTCTGCCTTCTTCCTCTCGATTAGTTTATGTCTAAGTTGTTTTGGGGGGTGGGGGTGGGGGTGAGGATCCACGGAGAGTACTTCCAGGTTGAAGAAGTTGCAAATTCAAATGTTGAAAGGTGTCCAAGTGATAGGAAGAGAGGCTAGAAATGGAAGGGGGGGTGGGAGGGAGTGTGGAGACCCTGTAAAGAAACAGAAGAACCTGAGGCTATGGGACGCGGGCCATGGAGAAGAGGGTGGTAGCTGTAAGAGGCTGTAAGTCCTTCCCCAGACCTGTCACTCCTCTCTACCTTTCTGAAACGTTATCTCCCAACTCGAAACTGAAGTGGAAAAACAAACACAAACCTTACTGAGAAACCAGTTTGCCAACGTGTTTGGAATTTAAGGAGTCTTTGCAAGGAAAACTCATGATCTTGGGCTGTGGAGTATGTGTATGGGGGGCAGGGTCGGGAGGGAATAGGTCACATTCATATACTAGGACTGGCGATTGACATCCCTTTGCACATATTCCTCTGCTTCCCGTCTCTGGACCCTCTCAGCCCCCACCCCTCCAGGCTCAAGCTTGATCTTTGTAGTTTCTTCAAGTTCAGCCCACTTTCAGAGAATTTGGGAATGAGGACCCGGGAGAAAATGGATTTAGTTTTAAACCAGTCTCGTATCGATCTCCTCTGTAATTCTTGCCCCCTTTCTACTGCCGTTACACTCACCTATACCCTAAAGCATTAAGATCATTACGAGAGAAATGATCTTAATCTCCAGGCAGAAAATGAGTCTTGGGGACTTCTCCGACTTCACAAACAGTGAATAAAGTACTGCTTAGCTGTCCCTTTCGGACTCCTTAGTGTCATTTGAGTAGTGGACTTGTGTGTTTGAAAAAATCTCAGAAAGGAAAGAATATGTGCATGTATGCTTGCGCGGACACGTGCTCCTTTGTCTACACTGGGATTTTCAGTTATCTGAAATTCCCTAGTGTATTTTCGTCGAATTCAAGAAATCCTCGAGGGGAGCCTAGGAATATTGAGTTGTGTTACTGCTTATCTCTCCATTGCTTTTTCCACTTTTTATTCTTTCACTTCCCTCTTTTCCCTCTTCCTTCTCTTCCTCTCATTCTTCCTTCTTCATCTTTTCTTCCTCCCTTGTCTAACTTCCCTTTTTTTAACACCACCACCACCACCACCTCCTCCTCCTCCTTCTCTTCTTCGCTGAGAACCTAGAAGGGTGCCAGTAAGCCATTTATTTCAGCTCTCATCCCATTTCCTCCTCCTATAAAATAACCTCAGGTACTCTGGTGGGTGAATTGTCAGGACTGATCTGAGTGCAACAGTCCAGGGAGAACGGCCCATCATCACCCTCCAACCCACATTCCTCAACCCCACTCTTGGACGCGAGAGAGGGAACTGTTTCTTGTAAGAGCAGCGACCTTGAAGGCTCTGCTGAAGTGTTCTAAAGATCTATCCTCTTCTGTTTGGGGAGAGCCCTACACACGTTCAGATCAGGTGGGGGGGAGGGGAAGAAAGAAAGAAAGAAGGAAAGAAAGAAAAAAGAACAAGAAAAGAGCAACTAGGGTTTACCATAATCTGTACAAGGTTGGGCACAGAGCAGGGTTATGCGTAGTTGGAGAAAGGGGGCGGGGAAAGGCGAAGTAACCAGAATTAGCAAAAAATTTTTGAAAACATGAAACACAAGGTCTTATTTCTTTGGGTTCAGGGAGGAAGCCTCAGTTTCCTTCCAAAGCAAAGAACATATGATGTGATAACTGTATAAAAGCAATATTTTTATTTAATCTGGATTTTCGGGACCTTTATTTTCAGGTAGTTAAAAAACAGTGAACAGCGGGCTTTGTATGTTATTTGGTGGAAAGCTAGTGGGGGTGGGTTAAAGCCCCCTTCTCTAGCCTTTAATGTCTGAAATAACTAAATGCCTGTGTGGCAGCTGCTGTTGGAGCCAAAACTAACTCTTTGGAAGAAGGAAAAGAGTGAAAGGCAAAGAAAGACTGTTCATTTTTTTCCTTTGGTGCCGTTTTGGATGTCATCTGTTTCCTTGGCGACTGTGTTCAGCCCCCAAAGCCCCTGGGCTCCTGGATTGTTAGAAAAAAAGCATGCTATTTCTGCACCGTCATTTATCACTGTCACCACATAATGATTCCCCTTGCAGCTCCTTATTGATGTTTGTAATTGCATTATCTCATAAAGGGGGATGATCAATGAAACCGAGCCGTGCATTCTGGGGTCAGAGGAAGCCAAAGTACTGTTTGTTCCCTTTAATACAACAAGTACTCATTATCTTTAGGACTGCATTCAAAAAATGATCTGATCTGGTGCTGACCCTGTCGGACATCCCAACACTTTCTAAAATGCAGTTTGTGTAACCTTTTGCTTAAATGCTAAATCAAGTACCTGTCTTGCATTTCAACGAAATGAGCTGCAGCAATTGAATGAGGAAAAGTATTTTTCCCCCTTGGGAAGAGGTTGGATGATCTTCAGAAACATAGAGTTTTGTACTGTAACTGCATAGACATATATAAGAAACAGGGGTGCTGAAACAGGGCTCTAACTTTTCTAATGAAGGAAACAATTTAGGGGAGAAAAGGGAAAAGGACGTATCTGGAAGCATTTAACCGCGTCATCCCTAAAAGATCAGAATAAAACCACTTTTTCTTTCATGCAGTCCAGTTTAATTAATAAGAGCTGCAGACTAGAAGAATTCCCCATGAATCTCTCATCTGTCTTGTCTTTTTGTTGAATCATATTAGAACTCTTCGTTTTAGATAAGTGATTTGTGTATGCTTCTGGTTCTCAGCACGGGGGAGAATCATTCTGACTTTGCTGCATCTGAAAATAAGCAACAAACTCCACCAAATAAAACGAAGTCATTTGACAACTGGGGTGAGTATTTAGTTAAATGGTAATCACCCAGTGACACTGAGTTGGCTTAATCCCATGGAAATCAAGTTATCTTGTCGCAGTGAACTACAATAAAAATTCAAAAGGAGCAAAGGACGGTCCAAGAGAAATTTTAAACTAAATGTGCTACTGATGTATCATTGACTGGGCAGACGTGATTTGTTAAGCCCGGACTTGAGGGGTGGATAAGGAGTCCGACACAAACACATGATGCTAGACTTGTCCAAAAGCTTTGGGATATACAACTCGTCTTCCGTATTTGGTTATCTTTTTTTTTTTTTTTTAACTGAGTGAAGCTGGAGGAAGTGAACCTATCGTGCCCCCATCCCTTTCTGTAGAGCAGGAAACTAACACCGTAAGAGAAGCAAATTCGAGCAAAGATTTTTATTTTTAATATTAAAGTACTGTTTTATTAAAAAGGCTACCAAGTCGAAAATTTCATATTCTAAAAAGGAACCAAATAATTCCTGATATGAATTTTAAAGTTATAGCAACAATTCCTAAATTACATGATCTTTCATTAATGCAAGATTTAAAAAATGACAAAATTGCAACAAAAAACCCAGAGCTTTAAAATAGCCAAGAGGGCAGAAATTAAACAAGCATCTTCATTGAATTTTAGACCTGGTGGGATATAAATGTGAAATGGGATGTTACATAAAGACACAGAATATTCTCATCTAGAATATAGCTTCCATTAACAAGTTAGTACAAGATAGTTCTAACTGCTTAAAATTCGCTTAATTATATGAATCCTTTAGAAACAGATTTCTAAATGCATTTAAAAAAGAAATTTTGTCATTGAAAACATATTAGGGATTTTGCATTAATTATTTCACGAAATGCTCAAACAGCGATGATTGTAACAGTAGGAAGATCGACAAGCATATACTGAGTCTAAATCCTAACTAGTCTTTAACCTAAAACACTAAAAAGGAAATGAAACTTTGGACTTTCTCAGTAGAAATTTGATTATAAAAAGCTGTTTGTCAGGCAGTACACACACGAATGAGTCCTACTCTTCCACCCCCTCCCTTTTTTAACCAATCAACTCAGCCTTTCTCTAATACTATCGGATATTTGGCATCATGCATTTTTCTATTTTTAATATTTAGTGTTATAGCCCACGGTTAAAATAATGAAAAATTAGTCTCGTTTCAGAAATTATTTATTTATGGAACGAACATAATTAAAACATAAACACACACAAAGTGCAGCTGCAACAAAAAAAACTTGATTTATGGTTATTAAATCTTTGATTGCCATGTTAATGTTTCTTTTTCTACCTTTCATTTGCATTTTAATCTATCGAATCTTTACAATTTTGCTGCCTCCTATTTCAGTGACTGATTACAGATCTGAAATAAGAAATATCAAGCCTAGCTTTCTTTTCTTGCCCCCCCCCAAACCCCTACCTCGAGGTTTCTGAAACTTTTCCCCCAAAGGTAATACAGGCTGGATAAATTAATCCTGCTCTTTCAAATGTCAAAGATATAAATTTAAAAACTGTTTTCTGTCCCAAATGTGAATATTTTCCCAGTCGGTTGTTTTAGAGTCACAAGAGATCATCATTGCAAAACCCAATTACCAGCCAAACACACGCACAGCAGCGGGAATTTAAAAGGACGGGTTATTCGAGAGTTAAAGAAAGGTGAGGAGTTCATCACCCCTCTTTCCTTGTCCCTAGGCACCTCTCCGGAGCTCTCAGGAGTTTGGTTTCAGTGTTAAGTCTGTGATCTAGCAATGTGGTCTCAGTCACACAAACAAAAACAGGGCTGGTGGGGGCTTGTTGTGAAGTCAATTTGGCGACAAAAGCAGACTAAAGACAAAAGTCGCAGCTCTATTTGTTTTCTTTCCGGGGCTAACTTGTCTGCTCCCCCTTTGGCTCCTTAGCCACCGACCTCCCTCCCCCCCCCCCCTTGCTCCTTGTATAAGGTAGTCATTAAACCTCTGAGCTTATTGTCTTTCCTTTCGTGTGTGTGGTCATTTTGAGAGTGCATGAAACCAAGTGTACCGCGTCAGTTAAGGAAGGTGGTTTAGTAAGAAGTGGGATGGGATGGATGTTGGCCTCCACCCTCCTCATCTTGGGATGGTTGTAGAGCCACCGAAGCTCAGGAAGACACTGGCCAATGGTGCTTGCTGGATAGATTGCGATTCTGGAGCGCTGGGGGTTGAGGGTGAGGGGGTTTAGAAAGCTCGGTAGAGAGGAGAAGTTGGCGAGCTGGGGGAAAGAGGGCATAGCTAGCCTCTCTTGGCATTTCGGCTCTGAGAGAAATCGTCCATCCTGTTTTATCGCCCACCCTGAAACCCAAGGGGAAGAAAGGCGATTTGAGTAGTTACTCCTCCATCCCTTCAGCTTAAGGAGACGAACTTTCTCTTCCTGGCCACTGAGCAGTTTTCTTGGACTGGGGGTTAAATTTCGTGAATGAACAGCACACCGCCTCCTCTGGAACGCTTCGGGATCTCCAATCTAAGCCGGAGTTGAGAAGTGGGGTAGAGATTATAGAGGGAGAGAAGGGAGAAGAAGGTATGAAGAGAGGGAGGAGGGAGGAGAAGAGAGGTATGGGGAAGGGGAAGAGAGTGAGGAGGTGGGAGGGAGGAGAGAGAGAGAGAGAAAAAGAGAGAGAGAGAGAGAGAGAGAGAGAGAGAGAGAGAGAGAGAGAGAGAGAGAGAGAGAGAGAGAGAGAGTCTGTCTGCTGGGTGGAGGGTGAGGAGGGAGGACTTTAGAGGTAGGTCTTTTTGAAATATTCATTATTATGAATATATCGTCATACGCGAAACTACTAAAGGGAAAATAGAAGGGGGGATCGGGGCAAGCCAAAGCTTCATGGGAGAAGGGGTCCCCCGTTTCCTCCAACTGGATCTGATAAATAATTTAGAGGGGAAAAAATGAAAGCGCATTTCGGAGTTCTTTTCTTATTCTTCCTACATCCATCCATCCTTTCATGTGCCCGCGAAAAGCCCGAGCCCCTTGGTGTCAAGGTGGGAATGAGACAAGCAGGAGCACAGCTCATCCTTACCTGAATTTAGTCAACTGGACTTCGCAACTCGAAATCTCCCTTTTTCCCCTTTAACCTGGCCTTGGGCTCCTGACCCAGAGGCTGCCTTAATTAGAATAGAACCACAAAGGGGTTAAACCAAGAAACCACTTGATGGAGGCCGACCCTTTGTCTTGAACGGGATCAGGCAATGGAGAAATAGGAGGAAAAAACGGAAAGTCTAGACAGGAAAACTTATTGTGTTCACCAAGTAGAAAAATGAGCAGAACGCTGTGTACCTCAAGGGGTGAAGATAGATCCTTGTAGACAAGTGGGACGACAAGACTGGGAAGATTTAAAGTGAAAGAAACGGCAGATTATTAAGAAAGTAATAGTGAGGTGTCCCATACACTACAGTTTTATTGGTGGGTAGTAACTACCCGATTTATTTATTGCCAGGGCTATATAATAGAGATAATGACCACAAACTCAAGATAAATTCTTAGGTGCACAGCTGGTCAATTCTTTTTTATTTAAGAGAGTGATCCTGAAGGGTGAGGCTCATCTTCTTCTCTCCACAAAGATCTGTCTTGCTTTTTACATTATTGTAAACATGACATGCAAATAAATAAGTGGTTCTGGGTGTGTGTGGGTAGGCCTACGGAATTTATTTCAGGTGAGGGAAGAAAACATATTCGATATGAATATTCTACCATAGCTATGGGGTGAATCCTTCTCCCCTCCTTGCTCTACGTCTCCCCCCTCCCTCTTATGACAGGAACAAGGGACATTCACCGATAAAGCATTAAGGTGTCATGTTTGAACTCCTTTTTTGTTGATGGATGGGGCTGGGGAAAACTATGAAGCCCATTCCCAAAGTGGGCTGTTTGCTAGCAAGCTGCTTAAGGAATTCATGTCCCCAAAGTGAGATTACTCTAAATCACCACTTTTAATTATGAGTTCTGGAAGGTGGTTAAGTACAGGAATGTTAAATGTCTTTTTTAAATACTCTAAGGTGGGGACAGAAGTTTTTTTTTTTCTTTCTTCATCTCCCATCACCTGAGCTGATTTATTTGAAAAGAAATCAGTATGACTACTCTGGCTGCCCAGTGCTTCCTTTGACCCTTCTACTCATGAAACTTCTAAGTGTTCCTCTAGCCAGATGAAGGAATTAAGAATGACCTTGGTAGTTGACTGCCAAGGTCAGAACAGAGCAGGCTGCCTCAGGTGTCAGCATAGGCTCAGCTAGCTCAGCTCCTCTCCACCTGATGTGATCTGATCCAATAATAGTCACTGTGTTAGCCTTTAATGAGGCACCCTGTGAGAGCTTATCGGCCCCCACCTGCTCTCGGCCATAATACCAACAGATTCAGAGAATGCCAAAATGAAGTCAGCATCCTCTTCCCATTTTCTTTTTTTATGTTCAGATATAGTGTTTCAGTCTCACAATAACCACTTATATTCAGGGCTTCCTTTGATCCATATATGGTCAGGAAAAGCACCTGACAGTGACTGTGATGAAAAAAGGAGAAAGAGGACGGAGGAGGAAAGGGAGGGGGGAGGGAGAGGGAGAGAAAGACAGAGGAAGGGACAGAGAAAAGGAGGAGGAAAGGCAGAGAGAGACAGAGACAGACATATAGAGAGTAGAGAGGGAGTGAAGGAGGGGGAGGGAGGAAGAGAAGAATAGGCTCATGCAATTTGGTGGTTTGTGTGAGGGATGAGATTATAAGGCTGAAAAGTGAGAACAATCCTCTTCAATCTTTTACAATATCAGTGGCATTCAAGCACTACTTTATCTTTGAACCAGAGTATCTGTTTCCATGATTTCCATAAGCACATAAATTATAATCTTCAGATCCTTCAATATTTCTTTTTGTGCTTTATTAAATGTTATTGCAGATACCATTTATGAACTGGAGGATTCAACTTTTAATCTTGCAAACAGTAATGTGTAATTCCACTGGGTTACCTTTTTTCCAAATAATCTAAAATAACAAAAAGAAACTGGGCATAAGGCACAAAAAATGATGTGCCTTCTATGTCCAAATGACAACCTGCCTGTCTCACTTCAAAGGAAGATAACCTAATAGTTTCTAGAATTTATGAGTAAGTAATCTACATTAGGGGAATTTATATAAGTATATTAACACTAGATCTTTTATTTTAGGATAATTAGAAAGATACTTAAAAATAATCACATCAGGTAATAATGATTTAACAAAATGTATGTCATTCTTTTTTAATAAAATCATCAGAAAATGTAAACAAACCTAAGTTTTCTTCCAGAGTATGTTCAGGATAAGTGGAAGTCATTATGTATAATTAATGCTGAAGGGAAAATGAACATATAATAGGTTCCAAAGATTAAACCATCTGTAACTATCAAGGAAACTTTCAAAAGTTTTCTTCCCCCTTTTAAAAAACCTACAACAGGTCCATTTAGGTAGGATTTCAAATTTTTTATAAAAAAAAAAAGGAACATACAGACATCAAGCAATCCTCTTAGATTAAACACAGAAAATTAAATAATGCCTCTAACCATTGTCTTTTTTATGTCAGCCAAGTACTTGGCTTGCCTACTTCACGATCTCTAATGTCAAGAAGTTTCAACTGCTATGTTAATTCTTTGTTTTCACCACAGTTGTAAAGGTGTCTGAATTCTTCCTTGAACTTTGAAATGCCTACATTTAATTATTGGATGAGTAGTGTAAAAATAGAGAGTAGTTTTATTCTATCTTCAAGAATATTTTCTATTTATTTCAAAGGAAAATTATTTCAAAATAATTGCTACTTCATCTTTAGTATATCTGACATTAATGCTGAAAAAAATATCCTCATGAGTCCAAATTAAAATATTTATAAATAATCAACTTTTAAAACTGTTTTCACTTATTTTACAAGGTCAAGAAAAGATCAACTTAATCTAACCTATTTTGTTACTTTCAAAAAATTTGCTTTAGATTAGCAATAAACATTTTTAAATGTCACATTCCAATACAAATTTACATTAATGTTCACATCAAAGTACTATCTGGTTTGTTTTCTCAGAGGAACGTGTAATCTTTTTCAAATGAAGATGACCTTCAGTGATTAGAACATTTTCCTGCTCTGATAAATAGGTTGGGATCTTCCTGTTTAATAGTAAGCTCTTTTAAAAAGAATTTCAATGTGCAAGTTTGAAAATCAAATATAATTTTTTTACTCATAATCTTTTTTGAAGTAATGTGATATTTCTGGTAATTACCTGAAAAGCTTTAAATATGAACTTTAATATGAATAACTTTAAATATGAATATTTCTCTTTTACTGCCATAAATTGTGTTATAACAAATTCAATTACAGGGCAACAAAATCTGTATAACAAAACAAGTCAAGTTCCATATGATGACCCCACTCACCATTAAATATTAGTTTTTTTTAAAGTATCATGAAGTTTAGTTTTCTGTATCCGAATATGAACTAGATATAAATTTCTCTGTACATCTTAGAAATGGCATGAATGTCTGCTTGTCAACAAATTCATAATTTCTCAGTAAACTGCAGCATTTTTTTTCTGAAGAATTTTATCACTATGCCTGATCCCTGAACCAGCAGCAATAGGTTTTCTTTATTCTAATTGATTACTATGTTGTTGTTGTTTTTTTAAAGAGCCTTAAACACTAGTAATCTAATCTTAATTGTCTAATGCTCTGTGGAAATTGACCTTTTGGGCATTGGGCAGACTTTAGCTACTTAGCTGTTAAACCTGAGTTCATTATAGAAAGATGGGCCTTATTTTATTGAAAAGGCACCTGTACTGTTCCCAACAAACACCCAGGTGGGACCTTGCCAAACCATCTATCAGGAAGTCAGCTATAGAAAAATTTTCTGTTGCTGAATTAGCTTTCTCAAGGGGGAATGAAGCCTTCCTAGATCAACTGATATTCTGTATGGTATTGGTTCTAATCTAGTTCTGCTCCTGTTTCCTGGGATTTCTTTCTTT
>JAQQSW010016002.1:0-11764 GCA_028646575.1 Pseudocheirus occidentalis | reverse complement strand
CAGGTAAACATTCAGGGCCTGTAGCCCTTGGCACAAGAAGTTTGAGACAGTGCCCCTTCTACCTCAGAGAAGAGATTAAATTTTAAAAAAAGGAAAAAGGTTAAAAAAAAGATGAACAAAAAAAGAATCTGACCATAGTAAGTTATTTTGGTGACAAGGAAGAACAAGGTACAAACTCAGAAGAGGACAACCATGTCAGAACATCTATGGGCAAAACCCAAAGAAAAATGGGAAGTCCAGAAACCCAGAAAGCCCAGAAAGCCCAGAAAGAACAGAAAGAACAGAAAGAACTCAGGGATGCACTCAAAAAGGAGCTTAAAAATCAGATAAGAGACATAGAAGAAAAATTGGGATAAGGAATGAGAGTGATATGAGAATCATGAAAAAAAGAGGTTACAGCTTAGAAAAAGAGAAAAAACTGCTTAAAATTAGAATTAGACAAATGGAAATGGAAGTACAAAAGTTAACTGAGGAAAACAACTCCTTAAAAGTTAGAATCGGGCATGTGGAAGTTAATGGCTCTATAAGACATCAAGAATCAATCAAATTCAAAAGAATGAAAAAATGGAAGAAAATGTAAAATACCTCATGGGAAAAACAACTGACCTGGAAAATAGATCCAAATGAGATAATGTCAGAATCATTAGACTACTTGAAAGCCATAATCAAAAGGAGGATTGGGACAACATCTTTCAAGAAATTATCAAGAAAAATTGCCCTGATATCCTGAAACCAGAAGGCAGAATAGGCATTGAAAGAATTCATTGGTCGTCTCAAGGAAAAGATCACAAAATAAAAACTCCAAGGAACATTATAGTCAAAATACAAAATTATCAGATCCAGGAAAAAACCCTGCAAGTGGCCAGAAACAATTCAAATATCAGGGAGCCACAATCAGAATTACACAGCAGCCACAACATTAAAGGACCAAAGGTCATAGAACACGACATTCCAGAAGGCAAAGGAGCTAAAACTACAACCAAGAATCCCCTATCCAGTGAAATTAAGCATAATATTTCAGGGGAGAAAATGGTCATTCAATGAAATAGAAGTATTTCAAGCTTTCATAAGGAGAAGACCAGAATTAAACAAAAAATTTGATCTCCAACATCAAGATCCAGGACTAGTCAAAAAAAGTAAAAAGGGAAAAGAAAACATAAGGGATTCAGTAGAGCTGAACTGCTTACATCCCAACATGGGAAGATGATACTTGTAATTCTTAAAAATTGTACCATGAATAGCATAGCTAGAAGAAATATACATAAACAGAAGGTATAGAGATGAAGGAAATTTGAGGGAATGACGTTAAATTAAGGGTTAAAAAAGAGTAGTACACTGAGTACAGAAGGAAGGGAGATGCAGAATGTGGTAAATTATTTCACATGAAGAGGGGCCCAAAACCTATTAAGAGTAGAGATAGGGGAGTGGATGATTGTCATCACTTGAACCTTATGCACATCAGTATTGGGTCAAAGAGGGAATAATATACACAATCAGTTGAATATATAATTCTGTCTTACCTGACAGGAAAGTAGGAGGGGAGAAAATTAAGTAAACAGGGACTGACAGAAGAGAGGACAAACCGAGGGAGGCAGTAAACAGAAGCAAAACACTGTTGAGGAAGGAAAGGATGAAAAGAGAGAGAGAAAATAAACAGGAGGGAAAATAGGATGGAGGGAAATGTGCAGTTAGTAGTCATAATTGTGAATGTGAATGAGCTGAGTTCTCCCATAAAACAGAAGCAGTAGAGTGGATAAAAAGTCAGAATCCTATAATATGTAGTTTACAAGAAACACATTTGAAGTAGAGACACAGACTAAAGGTAAGAGGCTAGAGCAGAATCTATTATACTTCAGCTGAAGTAAGGGGAAAAAAAAGCAGGAGTAGCAATCTTGATCTCAGACAAAACAAAAACAAAAATAGACCCAGTTAAAAGGGATAAGGAAGGAAACTACATCTTGCTAAAAAAATACCATAGACAATGAAGTAATATCTTTACTAAACATATATGTGCCAAGTGATATTGCATCCAAATTCTTCAAGTAGAAGTAAAGTAAGTTACAGGTTGATGACTAAACGAGGGATAAGAGAGCATTACAAAATGTAAAATAGATAATTTTGGTTAAATTAAATTAAAAAGCTTTTGTGCAAACAAAACCAATGAAACCAAGATTAGAAGGAAAGCAGAAGGCTAGAAAACAATCTTTACAGTGAGTATCTCTGATAAAGCCTCATTTATAGAATATATAGAGAACTGAGCCAAATTTATAAGAATACAAGTCATTTCCCAATGGATAAATTTTCAAACAGTTTTCAAATGAAGAAATCAAAACTATCTCTAAGCATATAAAGAAATGCTCTAAATCACTTTTGATCAGAGAGAAATTCTGAGGTACCACCTCACACCTATCAGATGGGCTGATATGACTGAAAAGGAAAACGATAAATGTTAGATAAGATGGGGGAAAATTGAGACACTAATGCACTGTTAGTGGAATTGTGAACTGATCCAACCATTCTGGAGAGCAATTTGGAACTATGACCAAAGGACAACCAGACTGTGTATACCCTTTGATCCAGTAATACCACTACTAGGTCTGTATCTCAAAGGAATCACAAAAGGGGAAAAGGACTTACATGTGCAGAAATATTTATAGCAGCCCTTTCTGTGGTGGCAAAATATTGGAAATTGAGAGGATACCCATCAATTGAGAAATGATTGAACAAGCTGTGGTATATGAATGTAATGGAAGATTATTATGCAATAAGAAATGATTAGCAGGTAGATTTCAGAAAAACCTGGAAAGAGTTGTATGAACCAATGCAAAATGAAATGAGCAGAACCAGGAAAACATTGTGTAAGGATCAATTATTAATGACTCAGCTCTTCTCAGCAACACAATGATCTAAGACAAGTACAAAGGAGAATGCTCACCATATCCAGATAAAGAACTGATGGACTCCGAATGCACATTCAAGCATACTTTTTCATTTACTTTGTTATTTTTCATGTTTTTTCTTTTGATCTTTTTTCTTTTTTTAAATCTGTTACTAATATGGAAATAGGTTTTATGTGATAGCTCATGTATAACCTATATTAAATTGCCTATCATTTTCAGAAGATGGAGAGAAGAGGAAGGGAAAAAAATTTGGAACTCGAAATCTGGTAAAAATGAATGCTAAAAATTGTCTTGACATATAATTGGGAAAAATAAAATACTATTAAAATTATATAGCAGAATTTCATTTCTGTGATACAGAATTTATCAGTTCTTTACTTCATCTGCTTTGTTTTCTCCCCATCAAAAGGGATCCAAATCTCAATTCTGAGCCAGAAGATTTTCTCCATTTCAGCTTATTTTGGTAAATTTATCATTCATATGATCCTACTTGGCACTTCAACTTCCTTTATTATCTTGAGTCTGTGACTTTGCATAGATGTTGTTTCATGACTGCAATATACTACTTTTGACCTCTTTGAGAATCCCTTACTGCCTTCAGGATAGTTACCTAAGACCTTTCCTGACTCCTGATCTATAAGCTCCTTGAGGGCAGGGGTTACTTTATTTTTGTCTTTGCATTTCCACAGCCTACAACATAGTGTCATTTAATACAGGTTCACTGAATTAAATTGAACAGAATCAATTTACTTTGCATTTAGAGAAATCCTTTGAAACCCTTTTATTTTTTCCCAGGTAAAGTTTTGAAAGAAAGAGAACCTTGTATCAGTTTTTGAGGGAAGTGTCTTCTCACATTATAAACTGAGTTAAATAGGGGTGTAGGGTGAGGAAACTATAACTTGACGCAATTTGCTGAGTCAGTTGACTTCATTCTTTTGTTTGAAGTGAATTCCAAGAATATGACACAGCTATTTTCAAATGAAAGTAATGAATGAATGATTCAAGTAATCAATCATACTATGATTTTTCTGTTCTCTATCATTTTGCATTATCCATGTCCATGTTCCATTTCAATAAGTAATTCAAAGTTGATGTTATGTCATTTTGTTGCAGCAAGGGCCATTCAGATTAGCAACTTCTAAAAATATTTTTAAAGATACAGCACATATTTTAACTTTCATAAATCTTAAATGAAATTCATAAACTGTTGTATTTATGGTAGACATGATGAGAAGGGTGTTTGAAATATGTTTTGAACAATTGAAAGTTTAAAGATTTATGGAGTCATTTACCACATAGTCTTATATGCGTTGGACTTAAACTAGTTGCCTTTTTGTAATGGACTTGTTTGAAAATTACTTCAATCTCCATATTAGGTTTTAGTAATAGATTAAGCAGTAAAAGGAATCTTTAAATATTGAAAGCTATGCTTGACTTTATCAGATATTGTTAAAGGTTTTTAGAGTAGATGTCAAAGTTTTTAGATTTACAGATATAAGTTAAGTATAACGTGATCTCACCATAACTCATGTTAAATTGGCTTAGAGGAGCCTGTGACCTGACAAATGCTTGACACCAAATTTAGTCCAACACACTTTAGCATGCCTGTTTCTTAGAAAGCTGCATACCCTACATGTTTATAGTAAAATGAGACATAGCGTTCATCTGAAAAGATTTAGCAGTACTAGAATGAATAAAAAGACATTATTTTCTATAAAAAGCAAATTCTAATTTTGGGTTGTACAAAATTATGCAAATTTATCTCAGTGCTCTTAAAATATAGCATGTTACACTAACAAATACCACTGTAGTTACTCATAGTATGACTCTCCATCTGTAACAAATATTTACAGGTTCAGATCACAAATTAATCACTTGTGTTTATATAAATCATTATTATACAGTTTAAAATTGTGTTTTATATCCAAAAGAGAAAAAATAAAAATGCCTGCATGTCTTCTGGCTATGTGGGAGAAAGGAAGTTTTCTTCCTGATGTCTTTTATGCTTTTGGGACCCACTTTGTGCTTGTTATCCCCTTTAGATATGAGAGGATCCAGTCTCTTTGTTTCTTTGGTTGGAGACTGTTTCTGGTGACTCAGGATTTCCAGCAGCACCAACAGCTGTGACAGTGGTTGTCAGCAGCTAAGAGTGGGAAGAGAGTTGCCTTACTCTTGTAGTAGGTACAAAGTTTCAGGTCCCTATAAATTCAGTGCACTTAGGATTCTCTGAGAGTGGCATTGTCACTCTCCTCCCACTCTCCCATCCCCAGGCCCCTAGGAGCAGATAAAAACGCTACAGAGCCATAATTTGATACTGTCATGGCTGCCACCAAATCAAAGGACAATAGGGAAAATCATTTAGTCAGTGGCCTGAGGTTACAGATCTTATTGTAATCAGTGAAACACAGTTCCTCTGCCTTGAACCCTGGAAAAAGTAGACATACCAGGCTCCTCTGAGTACTAAGTGAGTATTGTAAACCCTATGATTTTCACTCTTTCATGCTGTTTTAGCCTCAGAGATAAAGCCAGACACTTCAGTATTGCATATTCCTTTTGAAATAAGTTCCATATACATGATAAAACTAGAATTTTGTCAATTACTTAAAGGCTTTGTTAAGATTTAGTTGAAAAAGATTAAATGTCTAAAATTATGTTAAATGATGCTAAGTAAAATTTTATTGCCAAAATATTTTCTGGTGAGTCTAAAAAAATCCAAATTTACTCTGATTAGAAAGTATAGAATAACTAAGAAAAATGGGATACAATGAGTGTTTTCCCAGGTTTTAAGCAATATGTATTATTCTAAATCACAGTTAGCTAGAGCCACCATTGTGCTTGTGGTACTCACATGAGGGGGAAAATAATTTTGAAATTAAAAAAAAATGTTTACTTAGGGGTGGCTAGGTGGCACAGTGAATAGAGCACCAGCCCTGAAGTCAGGAGGACCTGAGTTCAAATCTGACCTCAGACACTTAAAACTTACTATTCATGTGACCTTGGGCAAGTCAGTTAACCCCAACTGCCCTGCCTTCCCCTCTCCAAAAAGCAAAAAAAAATTTTTAAAAATGTTTACTTAGTTCTGCTTTGCTGCTTTCTATCCTACTGAATCAGAGGAGTGATGCATAGGGACAGTCAGGACAAAAGGAATGGAGTCAGGAGAGGGAGTGAGACAGTGTAACTAGACGGTAGAGTATATAGAAGGGAGTAAGAAATAAGAAGACTGGAAAGTAGGAAGGAGCCAAATTGTGATGAGTCAAAAGTTCCCAACAGGAAATCTTCTATTTTATAATGGGCATAGAACATAGCGGCTGGGTTTTATTGAATAAAAGATGTCACATTTGGACATGTGCTTTAGGAAAATCACTTCTGCAGCTGAGTGGAGGGCTTTTAGGCCAGCAGTTCAGCTTGTGTGTCATCATCATTCTGAAACTGAACCCACTGCTAGTTATCACTGTTTAATCTGGGTGTGCCTCATATTTCACTGAAAAAAAAATTAGTCCATTAGCTGAGAGCTCCTTCCCTCCCACCTACTCAGCTCACATTACTTAAATACTTTCTTTCACTATCTACTCCTTCACCTCTGTCTCACATAAAAAGTGGTTCTTCTCTTTGCCAAGACAAACTTCTCTTGATGCACAAGCAATTCCATTCCATCCTTTCTACTCTAGCAAATTGCTTCTCCCCCCCATCCCCACTCTCTCACTTACCTTCAATCTCTCTGTGGCTACTGGTTGCTTCCTTATTGCCTACAAACATGTTCGTGTCTTCTCCATTCTCAAAAGCCCTCACATGATCCATGTATGCCTAGTAGTTGCTGTCTCATATCTATCCTTCCTTTTGTAGCTGAACTTGTTGAGAAGGTCCTTTATAACTGAAACCTCCATTTCCTTTCTTTTTATTCTCTTTACCCTCTACAATCTGGTTTCTGATTTCATCATTCAGTTCAAACTACTCTTTCCAAAGTTACCAGTCTCTTCATCAACAAACATAATGGCATTTTGTCAGTATTCAGCCTTCTTGTCTTCTCTGCAGTCTTTGACGCTGCCAGTCACCCTCTTCTTGATCTTTTATTGTCTCTAGATTTTTGTGACACTATGCTCTCCTGGTTCTCCTCCGATATGACTCATTACTCATTCTGTCTCCTTTACTTGGATCTTCATCCAGGTCATATTCACTACTATATATATTCTCAAACCTTCATTCTGGGCTCTGATCTCTTCTTCCTCCATATCATTTCACTTGACAGTCCTAAGCTCCCATGAATTCAATGATCATCTTCATGATCACAGATTTACTTATCCAGAACTAACGTCTTTCCTAATCTCTAGATGCACATCTCCACTTGCCTATTTTACATCTCAAACTGGATATCCTGTAGACAACTTAAACAATATATTAAAAACGAAACTCATTATCATCTCTCTCCCCCACCCCAAGTTCTGCCCACTTCCAAACATCTCTATTACCATAAAGTGGGTGCTGCCTCAGTCAAACTGAAACCTGTTAAATATCTCAGCTTGAAAAAAGCAAAGGTCCCCCACTGCATCCTGGACCATATCCAGTTGTCCTGATCCATATCTGGCCACTTGATGCAGATGTCTCCAGAGAAGAAAGTGAGGTGATTTTGAACAGTCCTCCCTCACTTAAATCCAATTCACCTGTATGTCATGGCATCACCTCCCTGATGTCATAGTCCTCTTTGAGAACAAAAGACAAATAGCAACCTCTGTGAGTAGAGAAGGATCTGCCCACTATGGACCAAACTTCCAGGCAGGCAACATGGCTTTATTTCCTTCCTTCCTCCCTTCCTTCCTCCCTTCCTCCCTTCCTTCCTCCCTTCCTCCCTTTCTCCCTCCCTCTCTCCCTTCCTTCTTTCCTTCCTTCCTCCCTCCTTCCTTCCTTCCTTCCTTCTTTCCTTCCTTCCTCCCTCCTTCCTTCCTTCCTTCCTTCCTCTCCCTTCCTCCCTCCCTTCCTCTATTCTTTCTTTCTTTCTTTCTTTCTTTCTTTCTGTATAAAATGTTAGCTATTATTATTTTATTGCTGTTGTTATTAAGTCCTATAACCCCTCATGCCCAGACAACTTTCTAGGACTATAAATTGCACAGAAGGTGCCACCTAAATTAGCACAGAGTTTTCTCACCCAGGAATCCTTATATTAATGAGATGACTGGTCCAGTCCCTATCTTGATCTCTTCCTTTATCATTAGTTATTTATGTGCTTGGCATCTACCCTCACTCTCACTGCTGCCCACAATCCCCAACCTCTCTACTAGATAGTAGACTCCTTAATGTCAGGATCTATATATCTCTGTCCTCAGTGCCTTGCATATAAAAGGCAGTATTTTTTTGAATGAGTAAATGAATGAATGTGTTCTAAGGCCACTGTAAATTTATTACCTTTGTTTGTTTGTTTGTTTGTTTTGGAGGGGGGAAGGCAGGGAAATTGGGGTTAAGTCACTTGTCCAAAGTCACACGGCTAGTAAGTGCTAAGTGTCTGAGGCTGGATTTGAACTCAGGTCCTCCTGACTCCAGGGCTGGTGCTCTATTCACTATACCACCTAGCCACCCCAAATTTATTACCTTTTCTAACCTCCTTACATGACTAGAAAACAACTTTACTTTCTTTTTGTTTATGGCTGAGAATTTAAAGTGAAAATCTTTAGTACTCTCCATGTCTCCCAAATAATTATCCAGTGCATTCAGGCATTTATGTCCTGTAATATATGTTTTTACTTTTAACATAGGCAGTATAGCAAATCTAGACTGTTATATTCTAGCTGTTGTGTTCACTTTTCTGTGTTTAATATGTAATATTTGTAATATTTCAGTAACAATTATAACCAGATTTTTTTTCTAGTAGGGCAAAAATATTTCCTTAAAAAAAGCAACCTTCTATAAGGAATCTATTCATAGGATCAATTATAGGATTATAGAGCAAGAATGGAAGGAACTCCAGAAGCTATCTGGCCCAGCCATATCATCTTACATATGAGGGAACTGAGGACCAGGGAAGTTAAGTGACTTAACCAAAGTAGGAATCAGTACCGAACCCAAGTCCTTTGACTCCAGTAGCAATGCAGTTGTGATCACAATGTTGTTGAATATCTGTCTCAAGAGTTTTCCAGAGGGTCTAAACCTATATTTCTGATGACCTGACCTTAGTTAGAATTTCTGCCTTATCTCTCACACATTTCAGTCTCTAACACATCTTCTCCCCTCCCATAGCAATCGCTCCAGTTAGGTTCTTAGCTCTTTTTTACCTAGATTATTTTATCAGCCTTCTTTAATACTGTCATATCCCAAGGAAGAAAAGAAGATTTGCCCCTTTCAGAATTTGGTGGTGTGAGGAAAGGTATTTGAGAAACGTGGTACTGAATTTCAAGTGAGAGAACTTAGATTTAAATCCCAGCTCTGGTAGTTATTCACTGTGTGACCCCTGGAGAGAGTATGTCCTCTTTTTAGACCTTCATTCTGCAAAAGCATTGGACTAGAAGACTGTTAATAGTCTCTTCTAGTTGTAAATTGTTTAATGTTTTCATTTCTTTATACTACAGTCTCTGGGTTCTGCCTGGAAAATTTTAAGGCTCTGTAACCTCAGAAAACTTACACAAGGCATTGTCTTTCTTACCTAACATCTTTAATATTTTACAACTATTAAGAGACTCCAAACAGTCTGTTGAGTGTTTTCATTAGGACTCTCATCATAGTTCAATGATGTGACCCAAACCAATACGGCTTTATGTGTCTCTGCATCATTTCAGTATTCCAGGTGGGTAACAACTGCAGACTATCCTAGCACAACACATCCAAGTATAGTAACATACACCAGGTGGCCCATGGGCTACATTAAGAATTGCTAGAGGTGCTCTTCAAATTCAGCTACAGTAAATACATAAGCTCAGTGCTTTGATGGATCATTTTGGGGGAGTCCCTGTGAAGCAAGGAAAATCAGAATGGTGTCATGAATGGAGAGCTGGCCTCAAAACTGGAAATACCTGAGTTCAAGTTCCTTCCCTGACACACACTGGCTGTCTCTGGGCAAGTCACTTAATCTTTTAGTGCTCTAGGCAATTCTCTTAGACTAGTTGCAGAGAAGCTACTTCTATACATTGGGAGGGAGAGTTTTCTCATCTGGAAGTTCTCTATATCTCTCTGTATACGTGAATTTACAGATAGATATCACCTATAGTAAAACCTTTGAGATACTTTATTCTTCCTTCTAGCAAAAGTAGGGGGAAAGGAGCTTTCGTCAATTCCACAGTGTTACCACCTGTATCTTGCAGTTTCTTAGATCAATGGAGAATGGCTGTGTAGGTATCTTTAATTTCTACAATGGGGGCAACATGATAAAGAATGAAAATAAGAAATCTGACTCCTAATTAAGAGTCAGGTTCCCACAGTACTGAACTTGGTCTGTAAGAGTTCAGGACAGGTAACAAATAAATATATATAAAATTTCTGGAAAATTAAGATCCTTCCTACACAATAAAGATTCATATCTGAAACATTCAGCACAAATATATAAGATAATTATAATACTTTGTTTCTAACCTACCCTACCTTGCATCAAACCTATTTGTATACATGTCAGTTCAATCTTTTCCCTCTCCCCTCACCCCAGTCAAATATAATCTTCTTGAAAGTAACACTGAGTCATTTTTTATCTTTACATCCCCAATACTTAACATTGTCCCTTGCTTAGTAAAAGTTTTTTGAATTTCATTAATCTTGCTAAGATGAAAGGAGATATCAGTAAATGTTATAATTTTATGCACAAGAAATTAAATTCTAAGACTTGGGAGAGTATGTAAAATTAGTGTTCTGTATGCCTACTTTGAGCAATTTTTTTTTCCTATCCAGTTCTCCTCAACACTAAGAATGGAATGAGTATAGTTACTGAATTTGGGGTCTTACAATTTGGATTTGAATTTGGCCTCAAACACTTGCTAGCTATTAAGATCATTTGCAAGTCACAGCCTTTGAGAGGATCTTATTTGTAAAGTGGGAATAATAATATTTGCACTACCACAGGGTTATTCTGAGGAAAATACTTTGCAAACCTTTAATTACTGTACTTGAAGATAGTTACTGAGGTAAAATACCAAACTTGGCAGATTCCAATTGAGTATAAAAGAAAAATAACTTAATGTTCCATTCAGTGGGAAAAAATAAAAGGATGAAGTGACTTATGATATATGATCCTAAGATTTAGAGTTCAGACGTGTCCAACACAAATATAAATGGATCTCTGCACCCTTATATTGACTTAGAAAATTACAAATTAAGATTATCTATGCTGTATTGTATTTTTATTTGTTTTGTTAAACATTTCCCAATTACATTTTAATTTGGTTTTGGCCACAGGAAGCCCAAGAGTTTGACACTCCTGATCTAAACCATAAAAATATAATATAAAAAACAGAATTCTTTATTATGAAGGGGATAAAAAGGTTGAAAGAAGATGATCAGAGCTTTTAAAATCATGTAAGACATATGGAGTAATTCAAATCTCCAAACAATACAACTTCATGTTGACCCTTGAAAGTAAAAGGAAGTGAAACTTTATGTAATGCCTAGCAATTAAGTTTTGTCCAAACTTTTAATTTCTTAAATGGTGGATATTCCTTGTACCAGTGCTGAGTGTTAATTCTTTTTATAATTATACTCAGAGAGGTACTTCAAGAACTGATATATTTGGTGACTTGCCCATGGACCTCTCCTAGGTAAGAGGACAAACTTGAATCCAGGTCTTCCTGAATCCACCACACTGCATGACTTCTCACAGTTTGTAGTACACTCATGTGGACTGTTAACTCAAAAAAGTAGAATAGTTTGAAATAAACTAAAGAAGGTTTCATATAAAC
>JAQQSW010016001.1:0-11764 GCA_028646575.1 Pseudocheirus occidentalis | reverse complement strand
GATATTTCACATTTCTTTCTATCTTTTCATTTCTTTGTAACTGTTTAATAGTATCTTGCTTTCTCATAAAGTCATTACCTTCTCCTTGCTCCACTCTAATTCTGAAGGAATTATTTTCTTCAGAATATTTTTGAGATTCTTTTTCCATCTGGGAAATTGAACTTTTTAAGGCATTCTTCTCCTCATTGGCTTTCTGGGCCTCTTTTTCCATTTGAGTTAATCTTTTTTTTTTTAAGTGGTGGTTTTTTTAGTCAGGTTGTTGACTCTCTTTTCATGATTTTCTCGCATCATTCTCATTTCTCTTCTCAATTTTTCCTCCACTTCTCTAATTTGTTTTTCAAAGTCCTTTTTTCAGTTGATCTACCACCTCTAATCATTCTTCAAGTGTCCTGGAAGCATTTGTTGTGGGAGTTCTGAATTCCGGGCTGTCTTCCTCCCCTTCCATGCTTTGATCCTTTTTGTCCACAAAAAAAAGGATTCTAGAGTTTTATTGCTGTTCTTATTTTGTTTCTTTTTCCTCATGTTGGCCAGTCAATTAACTGGTTGGATTTTTTTTAAGCTTTGTGGAACTCTGCTTCCAGGGGGGAAAGCTCTGTTCAAAATCACTGGGGTTTTCCCGGTGCCAGAGCTATTAGGGGGGGGTTTTGCAGCCCTCCCCAGCTTTGGCTTGCTGAGAGCGCACCCCAGGACTGCCACCCAAGACCACGGTCCAGATCCAGGCTGCTCAACACCAGAGCATTTGGCCCTGATCAATTGACTCAGCCCCACTGTGGGGTCCACAGACCAGGGACTCTGAATCAGCCCAGTGGGGCAGCTTCCAGTTTTCAGCAGTACCTGCCCTTCCCCCACTGCTTCTTTGCCCTGGGGGTAGATTGGCTGAACTGCTTTTCCTCCCCCAAATTAAGTTTCAAAGTTCCACTTTCACTGACTTTCTCTAATCCTGGATTACTGGATGTGAAAATCCCTCCATGTACTGTAGATCTGTTACCCAGTGTAGACTCACACTGCGGCTTGGGAGGCTCGGCTTCTCCTGACCACCCTGAGGCATGGCTGTGGTTATGGTTTCAGCCTGGGCTGGTCTCAGCTCCTGGCATGCCGGCCTGTGAGATGAGCCCCTGTTGCCGAGTTGCCTTGCTCTAGTCCTTGTTTTTCATTCCTTGGTAGATGTGGCATTGCTCCAGGTGTTGTAGGCCTTCTCTTTTGTATACTGGCTGAAGCTTGGCTCAGCTCCTCCAGTTGCCCTGGGGCCTGGCCACATTTTTGTTTCAAGCTGGACTTGCCTCGGCTCCCGGCCTGCTGCAGTGAGACCCTCTTGCCAAGCTGTCTTCAGCGAGATTTGTGTTTTCTGTATTTTTGTGAGACTGAGAGTCCTAGACTATGTTGAGAGTCATATTTTATGGGTATTTTGGTTGGTTCTGTGGGCACTGCAGGACCTTGCTGCTTCTATGCTGCCATCTTTGCTCTGCCCCCCTTAACCTGTTCTTTTGAAGATTTTTTTAGTTAAGATATTTATTGCTTTATGTGTATTGAACAATACATTTATAAATTGTGTACATTCAATTAAAAATAAAATACTTAGGTAAATTTAATGGTATCCTAATGCATGTGAAAATGCATGCAAAAGTCCAAATCTGACCTATTTATTTTGTTTAAATTAACAAAAAAATTCTCTCTTTAACACTACCCACTCACTGGAGAAAATGAAAGATAAAAAAACCCCTTCAAAATGGTCAGTTATTCACTAGACAGTGGGAAAAATACTCAACAAGAAAAAATATGGAGGTAATTATGGCTTCAAATGAAAGATTAATTGATCTAATATCTCCTCATAAAAATAAAAATTAGTGGGCCTAATATAATTTCAGAAAATATTTGCTAGTTCTACTACCTACAACTGTTCAATATTGGGTAGTTTTTTCCAGTCTTCTGCATGTCAGATTCTTTATTTTTAAATTATAAGATCAGAACTAAATAAACTGTTGTTCCTTGTAGTTATAAATAAGTGATTCTTTGAAATAAATAATCATTTCACAAAACATTTTAAAAATATAACTTTGCCATCACTGGTTCAGAAGATTAAAGAAATTCTTACTAAAGCTGGGCTTTTTGTCTGTCTTGAATTTTAAAAATTTCTTTCTAAAAGAAAAGAGGTTGGAAGTATTTGCCTGGAAATTGCCAGCCAGTTTAGCAGTACTTGTTTATTCGATATTTTGAAGCTAATCAAATTCTTAAAGAGAGGTATCAATGTCTACTCATGTCAATCACAATCTTCCACCATGAAAAGCCATTCTCTTCCAGTGCTCACGAAATTGCCATTAAGAGCAAAGGAAATTATGCATATTTTAATAAAATTCTATAACCTATGGTGTATTGATGTTTCTAACTGTTCTAACATGTTTATATGACATCCTAGAAAAGTCAGCTGCCATGCATCCTAAAACCATGACAAGTGCAGAATCACTTTAAAACACTATTCACTACATAGAATAGATGGATAAATCAGGAATTTCCTTGATTATGTTAACCATAGCATAGTATGATTTGCTAAATACCTCTGGTGATGATCCTCTTATCTCAGGTTAGATAATATTATATTATATAATTTTCCTCAGCAAACTCATTATAATAGATTGGATTCATAAAAGATCAAGTAATTCCTATTATGAAATCAGAAAATTTGGTTTTTCAAGTTTGATCATGTTTAAATACATAGTTAATCTACTTTCTGCCCAAAGGAATGTGGTTTGGCAAAAAATATTTTTGGGGAGGAGGGTTAATTTCAAATTTATTTCAAATATATTCAAAATTTTAGTAATGATTAAATATAAATATTTACCTTGGAGATTTTGAGAAGGAAATAGCTTCATCCTTTCTGCAAATAATTGCTCTAGAACCAAAATTATAACATATATTTTAATTGACCTCTCTGTTTCTTGAGACAACTAAAAATTTGAGAACCTTTCCTAAGTCACCCAAGCTGCATGTATACGATGTAGATAAATTCAGATTTTCTGACTTCAGAGCCAGGTCTCTATCTACTCTGTCACAATGTCTCGTCTTTAACATCATGTTATCATAATATGATTATTGATTTTTCTTTTATTATGAATATTCTCTCCAGAAACAGAATGAAATGTAATAGATTACATTTTTGAGTTGATATTCAGTAGAAGGAAAATTCATAGATTTATAACTATATTCACATTTTGAATTATATTTTAATCAATAGTAAGGAATTTTTAAAATTAGAAAAAATTGAAGCAAATACAGGCAAGCATTCAAACAATGACGCTCTCAATTACAGTAGATTACAATTGGAAAACTTATGCTCCTGGAAGTGTAAAATGGATGATAATAGATTTAGAAAGTGTTGAATTAAAAAAAATAATTTTCCATATCAATGAAACACAGGGCCCCTCACTGTAAGCAGTTATGGATGGATTAATCCACACCCATTAAAAAGAGAGGAAAAGGAGGGGAAGCTAAGATGGTAGAGTAAAGGCTGTGATTCACCTGAGTTCTCCTCCAAACCCCTTCAAATACCTTAAAATATAACAATAAACAAATTTTAAAGCAGCAGAACCAACAAAAAGATGGAGTGAAACACATTTTCAGCCCAAGACAACTAGGAAGCTCACCATGAAAGGTCTGTTGAACCAAAAGGAGAGAGGAGTGCAATTCAGTCTCAGAAAACTAGAAGTAGGCCTTCAAGTTACACTCACTGGAACCAGTGGTGGTTACCAGACCTCTTAGTACACATATGATAAAGACAACACAGAAAGTAAGCAGAATAGGAAAGTCTTACCTAGGGGACAGTGCAGCACAGGCTGTGACAGGGCAGCTTTCAACATAGGAAAGCAGGAGCAAACATTTGGAGTGACTGAATCAGCAGGAGGACCAGCAGTGGCATTAACTGATTCCAGAGCACTCAAACCACAAATGGTAAGGGGTTGTTGAACAACTTTTTAGAAGGAAATTACAGGCATCTTTTCCATAGGACTGAGGCAGGACTCTGTTGCTTTAAGCAAACTTGGATCCAGATCGCAGTCCTGGATGACAGTCCCAGGGAAAAGAGGAGTACTAGCACAGCAGAGCATGTAACCACAGTAGAGGGGGGACTACCCTTACAGTTCCAGGGACGAAAAGGGTGCATGTAGGGGTGAGACAAAATGATGGTGTAGATGCAGGAAAACTCTGCAGGTCCCGCCAAATGACCTAAAATGCTCACAAACTATGACTCTAAACAAAGTTAGGCTCCAGAAATAAAAAAAATTACAGAAAAACCCATCTATGGCTGAAGGCAGCTTGGCAGGCAGGACATGAAGTTCTCATTGAAGCGTCCTGGGAGCTGAAACTATCCCAGCCTGAAACCATGGCTTGTCAGCAGGACCACCAGGACAAGCTACAGCTGGAGCCTAAAGAAGAGTGGATCAGTGACAGCTGTGGCAATTTCCAGAATTATCAAGCCATAAGGAAAAAAGACTAAGTGAAAGGTTAGTGGAACTCAGCTAAATTTGGGGAAGAGGGTGTGGCCCAACTGTCTTCAGGACAAGGAAGCAGCATAAGTGGTGGCCCTGCAGATGCTTCCATGAGGCTGCTTCAGAAGCTCCTGGCCTGCAGATTGCAAGGTGGGCAAGTGATCATTTGCAGGCTAAGTGTTCTTGCCTAAGCTGCCTGGTCAAGAACATGGTCTTGGGTGGTGGTCCTGGGGTGCATTTTCATGGAGCCAAAGCTGGTAGGAGCTGAAGAGACAGGGCCTCCTAATAGCTCCAGCAGCTGTAAAAACCCCAGCAATTTGGGACAAAGCACTCCCCTCTGGAAGCAGAATTCCACAGAGCTAAAAAGTCAAGTAATTGAGTGGCAAGATGCACAGGCAAAGGAAGCAAAGTAACAACAGCAATCCAACTTTAGATTCCTTTTGGAGGGATAAAAATGATCAAAGTATTGTATGGGAGGAAGACAAAACAATCAGAACTCTTGCACCAAAAGCTTCCAAGAAAAATGTATACTGATTACAAGCCATAGAGGAGGGTAATAAGGATTTTGAAAATCAAATAAGAGAAGTAGAGGAAAAATTGGGAAGAGGAATGAGAATGATGCAAGAAAATCATGAAAAGAGAGTCAACAACCCAAATGAAGAAAATAACACCATAAAAATAGATTAACTCAAATAACAAAGGAGGCCCAAAAGGCCAATGAGGAGAAGAATGACTTAAAAAGTCAAATTTGTCAGATGGAAAAAGAATTTGAAAAGCTTTCTAAAGAAAATAATTCCTTCAGCGGGGCTCAGCCAAGATTGCAGCACAAAAGCAGCCAGGTTTTGCAGCTCAAACATGGTCACCTCAAATACTCCTAAAATATAATTTTAAACAAATTTTAGGGCTCCAAAACTCACACAAAAATACAGAAAAACACATTTCCAGCTGAAGGCAGCTTGGCACAAAGGGCTCATTGCAGCATGCTGGGAGCTGAAACCAGCCTGGCCTGAAACTGCAGCTTGACCCCAGTTTTGCCAGGATGAGTGGCAGCTAGAGCCTTCGGGAGAGTGGATCAGTGATACCTGTAGCAGTTTCCAGAATTATCAAGCCATAAAAAACAAGGACTAAGTGAAAGGTCAGTGGAATACAGCTAAATTAGGGGAAGAAAACTGGTCTGGCCAAACTACCTCCAGGGCAAGGAAGTGGCAAAAGTGGTGGCTCTGCAGCAGCTTCCACCTGGGTACTTCAGAAGCTCCCAGCCTGTAGACTGCAGGGAGAGGGGGGTGGAAAGCAATCATTCACAGGCTAAGTGCTCTTGCATTGTGAGGCCTGGATCCAGATTGTGGTCTTGGGTGTAGGTCCTGGGTTGTGTTTTCAGTGAGCCAAATCTGATGCGGGCTAGAGAAGCCTCCTAAATAATTCTGTCAGCTGCAAAAAACCCAGCTATATAGGACAGAGCTTTCCCTGTTGGAAGCAGAGTTCCACAGAGCTGAAAAGTCAAGTAATTCAATGGCAACATAAGGAGGAAAAAGAAGCAAAGTAAGAACAGGAACCAAACACTAGAATCTTTTTGGGGGGGGGGACAAAAAGGATCAAAGCATGGAATGGGAAGAAGACAGGAGAGTCAGAACTCCCACATCAAAATATTCCAAGAAACATGAAGGCTATCTACAAGCCACAGATCAGCTTAACAAAGACTTTGAAAACCAAATAAGAGAAGTGAAAAAAATTGGGAAGAGAAATGAGAATGATGCAAGAAAATCATGTAAAGAGAGTCAACAACCTGACTGAAGAAAATAACACCATAAAAATAGGTGAACTCAAATGGCAAACAATGCCCAAAAATTCAATGCGGAGAAGAATGCCTTAAAAAGTTGAATTAGCCAATTGGAAAAAAGAAACTGAAAAGCTCACTGAGGAGAATAATTCCTTCAGAATTAGAGTGGAGCAAAAGGAATCAAATGACTTTATGAGAAACCAAGATATTATTAAACAGATCCAAACAAATGAAAAAATGGAAGGCAATGTGAAATATCTCCTTGAAAAAAAAACACTGACCTGGAAAATAGATCCAAGGGAAACAATTGGGCTACCTTAAAGCCTTGATTAAAAAAAAGAACTTAGAAAAAATTCTTCAAGAAATTCTCAAGGAAAACTTGAAATATTCTAGAACCAGAGGGCAAAATAGAACTTGAAAGAATTCACCAATAACGTCTTGAAAAAAGATCTCCAAAGAAGACTCCCAGGAAAGTTTTAGCCAGGTTCTGGAGTCCCCAGATCAAGGATAATATGTTACAAACTACCAAGAAAAAACAATTTGAATACTATGAAAACACAATTAAGACAACCCAGGATCTAGCAGCTTCTACATTAAGGGATTGAAGGGCCTGGAATGTGATATTCTGGATATCAAGGGAAGTAGGATAAAATGAAGAATCACCTACCCAGCCAAACTGAATATAATGTTCCAGGAGAAAGTATGGTCATTTATTGTGGTGGAGGACTTTTAAGCATTCTTGCTGTAAAACAACAAAAACAAAATGGAAAAGACACTTTGACTCTCAAATACAGGGAGCATGAGAAGGTAAACATGGAAAAGAAATCATAAGGAACGTTTCAAATTTGAACTATTTACATGCCAACATGGAAAAATGATAATTGTAATTCATGAAAATTTTCTCAGTTTGAGGATAGGTGAAGGTAATACAAACGTATATATATATATATATATATATACACATATATATTCACATATGTCTATATAAGAGGATATATACACATGTGTGTATATATATACATATATATGCATATTAATGCAAATATGCCTATGAGTATATATGTATGCAGAGACAGAGGGTACACAATCAATTGAATATAAAGTGATGATACTTTCAAAGGTGAAATTATGAGGAGGGAGAGGAATAAAATGAGATGAGACAGGGAGAGACATTAAGAAATGGATTAATCATCTCATATAGAAGAGGGAAGGGATAACTGTTACAGCATAAGGGAAGAACAGGAAGGCAAAAGGGAAAGGCTCAACCTTGCTCACGTTGAATTTGGCTTAGGGAAGTAATGCCATTAACTCTAAATTGGGTATCTTTCCACACAGGAGAGTAGGGGGGATGGGGATGTGAGGGACAATGAAGGAGAGGAGGGCAGGGTTCTTAGAAGGACACCCTTCTGTAAAGTGACAGGGACAGGGCATAAAATAGAACAGAGGGAAGGATAGGAAGGAGGGACATATAATCAGTCTCTCACAATATGTCTATTGTGGAGATGTTTTGCTTAACTACATATGTACAGCCTTTATTTAATTGATTGTGTTTCCTTTGGGGGTGGGCAATGAGGAAGGAAGGGAAAAAATCTGAAATTTAAAGTTCTATAATCAAATGTAAAAATATATATGTGTATATATGTATGTATGTATGTATGTATGTAGATATGTAGGTATGTAGGTATATATGTAGGTAGATATATACCTATCTATCTAATTATTATTATTAACTACATACAACTGGGAATTAAGATACACAGGCACTGGAATAGGGAGATCCATCTTGTCCTACCAGAAATTCTGTGGAGCAATAAGGGAGGACATAGGAGAGAACAGATTGGAGGTGAGGTTATACAATGTAGCGGCTGTTTTGGGGTAGTGGATGGGGGAAAGATGGGGAGAAAATTAGTAACTCACAATCTCATGGATATGAATGATGCAAACAAGAAAATAAATTAAATAAACTTAAAAAAAATGAAAGCATGCTTGTTGTCATTCACAGACCAGAGCACAGGCCATGAGAGTAGTAAACAAGTCTCCTTCAATCATACCAACTTGGAAGAAATGAAAACTAATAGGTCACTAGAAGTATATCAGAAAACAGCTGAACAAATCTCTGAAGATTAAAACAATTTGTTCTCCCACCTGAAAGCAGATTCCTCGTTTAAGAAAGACTAAAAATCAAATAATAGGTTGGGAAAATAACAGTGGAAAAAAAAACCCTCTGACTATAGAAATTAACTATGGTGAGAAGGAAGATCAAAACACTCTCAATAGAAGACAACCAAGTCAAAGGTCCTAATTCCAAACCTACCAATAAAAACATGAATTGGTTTTAAGTCATGGAAGTGGTCAAAAAGGATTTCAAAAATGAAGTAAGGGATGTAGAGTAAAAATTGGGAAGAAAAATTAGAGTGATGCAAGAAAATCATGAAAAATGACTCAATAGCTTGTTAAAGAAACAAAAAAATACTGAAGGAAGTAACACCTTAAAACTCAGATTAATCCAAACCACAAAAGAGGTCCAAAAAGTCAATAAGGACAAGAATATCTTAAAAAGCAGAATTACCCAGATGGAAAAGGACGTCCAAAAGCTCATTGAAGAAATTAATTTCTTAAATATTAGAATGGAGCAAATGAAGACTAATGATTGTCAGAAATCCAGAAGCAATAAAATAAAGCCAAAACAATTAAAGAAAGAGGAGACAGTGTGAAATATCTCAACAGAGAGACTACTGATGTGGAAAATATATCCAAGGGGAGATAATTTAGAAATTGTTAGACTACTTAAGTCTCTCAAAAAATTGTTAAGGGAAACTATCCTGATGTTCTACAACAAAAGGGCAAAATAAACATCAAAAGAATTAAGTAATCACCTCCTGAACAAGATCCCAAAATGAAAACTATTGGAAACATAACCAAATTCCAGAGCTTCCAGAGCAAGGAGAAAATAATGCAAGCAGGCAGCAAGAAACAATTCAAATATCACAGAGTCACAATCCCAATAGAAAAACTTAATATAGTTCATGAGAGAGATAAAAGGGGATATCCAATAAGATAGAGGAATTTTAATCACTTTTGAAAAATGGCCAAAGCTAAATAGAAAATTTGGCTTTTAAATATGTCTCAAAAGAAGCAGGGCAAGGTAAACAGGAAAGAGAAATTTATGGGACTTATTAAAATTAAAATATTCACAGTCCAAAATGGAAATACTATATTTGTTCCTTATTAGTCCTTTCTCATTTTTAGGGTACTGAGAAGGAGTATATATAGACAGAGTGCATATGTATGAGTTTAATGTGAAGGGATTATATGCCAAAATAAAATTAAATAGCAATAAAGGAATGAGAAAGAGAAAACGAGAGATAGAATGTGTTACATTACCTCAAAAAATGCAAGAAAAAGATTTTGCAATGGAGGGGAAGAGATGAGAGATGAAGGGGAATGAATGAACCTTGTTCTCATTAGAATTGGCTCAGACAGGGAGTACTGTACACACCCAACGGTTGATAGTAATATATTTTACCCCACAGGACAGTCGGGGGGAAGATGGTCAGAAACAGGGAGGTGATAAAACAGAGAGCTGATTGGGGGAGGTGTAGTTAGAACCAAAACACTTTTGAGGAGGGATAGGGTGAAAGGACAGAGAGGATAGAATAAACAGGAGAATAGAAGGGAGGGAAATATAGTTAGTCTTTAACAATGTGACTATTATGGACATGTTTCGCATGACTACACATTTATGACCTATATAGAATGGCTTGCCTTCTCAATGAGGGATTTGGGGTAGAAGGGAGGGAAAGAATGTGAAACTAAATGTTTTTTAGTAAATGAAGGTTAAAATGTTTTACATGTAATTTGGGAAAATAAAATACTGAAAAACTGATTAAAAAAGAAGGGAGGGAGGCAAGCATTTTTGGATGTAGCTTGCATTAGATTTGAATCAAAAAGAGAATAATCTATATACACAACTGGTTAGGAGGTGAAAGAACAAAGGAAAGTGATGGAGCCAACAGAAGGAAGGAAAGAAGTGGTAAGGGAAAGAGGAACAAAGAGAGAGATACTGATAGAAAAGAGGGCAGATTGAGGGAGACAATGGTAAGAAGGATAACACTGGTTCAGAGAGAAAGGGAGAGAAGAGACAGAAAAGCCTAACAAGGGGGGAAATATGAAGAACAGAAAGACATAGTAGCAATCATAACTATGAATATTATCTAAAACAGAAGTGGTTAGCAGAGAAGATTAAAAAACATAATCCTACAATATGTTGTTTGGAAGAAACACATTGGAAGCAGAGAGACACACAGAGTAAAGGTAAATGGCTGGAGCATAATATATTATGTTTCAACTGAAATTAAAAAAAAAAGCTCAGGTAGCAATCCTAAACTCAGACATAACAAAAGGAAAAATAGATCCAATTTAAAGAGAAAAGGAAGGAAACTACATCCTGCTAAATTGTATTATATACATAGAAGTAATAGAATTATTAAATATGTATACATACACATGTACATAAACACACACGCTAAGTGGTATAATATCCAGATTTTTAAAGGAAAAGTTAATGGACTTACAGGAAAAAGTAGACAGAAAACCTATACCAGGGGAGAACTTCAACTTCCTCTTGAAACTAGATGAATCTGATTATTCTGGGGGCGCAGCCAAGATGGCGGCATTGAAGCAGCAAAGCACCACAGCTCCCACACAAACACGCTAAAAAACTCATAGAATGGGACGCTGAACAGATTTTCAAGCTCCAAGTCTCTCCACAAGACAGAAAGCATTACAGGCAGCGCAGCAGGCCGGGCTCTTCTCAGCAGTCTGGGAGCCATGGTGGAATCCCAGCCGGCTCAGGCCCTGGGGCATCGGGCGGGGAGCCGCAGCTATAGGAGAGCAGATCAGCTGCACTGGAGGCAGAGTTACCACGTTTATCAAGCCAGAAAACAAAAAGGCTAAGAGAAAGGTCAGTGGATTTTGCTAACTGGGGAGGAGAAGAGCAGGTCTGGCCAAACTGCTCCCAGGGCAAGAAGGCAGCGGGAGGCGGCTATTGCAGCAGGAATGGCTGAGAGCCGCAGCAGCTTCCACTGGGCTGCTTCAGAGCCTTCAGCCTGCAGATAGCCGGGGGGCTGACGCAACCCATCAAGGCCAAGGGCTCTTGCGTTGAGCGGCCTGGATCTGGATCGGGGTCTTGAGTGCTGGTCCTGGGGTGCACTTTTTTTTTCTTTTTTTTTTAATTTAATTTAATTTTATTATTATTATTTTTTAAATTAACTTGTTTGTTCACTTTTAGGTTACAAGATTCTGTTCCATAGTCACTTCAGTTATAGATTTTTCTCCCCTTCCTCCCCATCCCCCACCCGACCCCCCGCCATGGTGGCATACAATCATGTATAGGATCTGCAAACTCCTTCACGTTGTACAATAGTCTGGTTGTATAAGTGTTATAGCTAATGGAGTGAACAATGAGAAAAGAGAAACAAAAGCCGAACATCGAAAAGAATGATAGCAT
>JAQQSW010016000.1:0-11764 GCA_028646575.1 Pseudocheirus occidentalis | reverse complement strand
GATACAACCATTCTGGAGGGCAATCTAGAACTATGCCCAAAGGCCTATAAGTAATTGCATACCTTTTGACCCAGTAATACCACTTTTGGGGTTATATCCCAAAGAGATCATAGAAGTGGGAAAAGGACCCATATGTACAAAAATATTTGTTGCAGCCCTCTTTGTGGTGGCAAAAAACTGGAAACTTAGGGGATGCCCATCAATTGGGGAATGGTTGAGCAAGTTATGGTATATGAATGTAATGGAATACTATTGTGCTATAAGAAATGGGAAGGAGATGGACTTCATATTTATCTGGAGAGGCTTATACAAATTGATGCTAAGTGAGAAGAGCAGAACTAGGAAAAATTTGTACACAGTCATAGATACATCATATGTATGTTGACCAACCTTGATAAACTGGACTCTTTTCAGCAATGCACAGTTAAAAGACAGCTCTACAAGTCTCAGAATGGAAGGAGATAGCTATACTCAGAGAAAGATCTAGAAAGACCAGAGTTTAAATGGAGACTGAAGCAATGTATGCTATTGTTCTTTTTGGTTTTTTTCTTTTTTCTTTTTTTTTCTTTCTTTTCACACTATTCGCTCCATTGGTTACAACGCTTCTATACAACAAGACAATTGTACAATGTGAAAGTGTTTGCAAATCCCACACATAATTGTACGCCACCATGGGGGGGTGGGGAGGAGAAGGGAGGGGAGAAAATCTGAAACTCAAGTGATTCTATAAATGAATCTTGTAAACCAAAAGTAAATAAACAAGTCAATAAATTTAAAAATAAATAAATTAAAAATGATATTCCAACCTAGTGAAATAGCACTGTAAAACTAGAAAGAATTTTTGAGATTCATAGACTCACTGTTTCCAGTGCTATTCACTGTAGTAAGCCTTCTCCCTTATCATATATTTTTTAAATTTTAACATTTTCATTTAAAGTTTTGAGTTCCAAATCTATCCTTCCTTTCCTTTCCTCCCTCCTCCCTGACATGGTAAGCAATCAGATATAGGTAGTATAGTATTATAGTATAGTATTATAGTATAGTAGAACATATATGCACATATATACTGTGCATATATATGGTGCAGTAATGTAAAACGTTTCCATATTAGTCATTTTATATAAGATGACTCAAATAAAAGAACAAAATGAAAGAAAATGAAAGGTAGCATGCTTTAGTCTGTATTCAATCAATATCAGTTTTTTCTCTGGAGGTGGATAGCATGATTCATCATTAGTCCTTTGGGATTTTCTTGGATCATTGTATTGCTGAGAATTGTCATTCACAATTCTTTGTCGAACAATATTGTTGTTACTGTGTACAGCATTCTCCTGGTTCTGTTCACTTTACTATGCATCAGTAATTAAGCCTATGAAGATTCCTAGACCCTGTAGTCTTTATTCTCCTTCCTCAACTGTTAAAGGGGCAAATTGGAAGTCTTTGTCTTTCTTACATCCCTTTTCAATAGGTACCTCATAGCTACCCACCACCTTTCCACCCAGAATTATAGCATTTTTCACTATCTCCTTTTCATCATGGTTATCAACTCCCTTTTCTGTCCTTTCTGGTCCAAGGATCATTCTCTTAAATCAGAGGAAATAGGAGCACAATGAAAATCCAGCAATTCTGCAATCCTTTGGGTCAAGTCCAGCCAAAAAATATAATGATAATAATAATAATAATGATAATAATAATAATAATAATAAAAGTCATGAAAGGGACTATTCATGTGGTGCTATGCTTTGGATTTTTTCTGCTATCTGTTCTTACTTTCTATTCTCTGAGCATGCCTTGAAAAAAAATCAATTGATTGATGAATTCCTTGTGCATCCACATCAGTCACTTCAGATAATTCCCCCTTTCCTCATTGGATGTGTTTCTCTTTATGGCTTCATAATGTCATTACTGAGAACCTCTCCTCCTTGGGCTTACTTGCTCTATAGGATTTTAGTCCATGATGTCCTACCTTATAAGAAGTTCTTATGAGTTCAGAAGTTCTTCTGAACTCTTCGAAATCTGCCTTCAAAAATCTAGGGTACATGTCAGACTTTTCCCTCTCCTCTTCTTTCTTTGAAGCAGACAGAAGGATTTTGCACTTAAGATAATTTGTTTCCATTCAGATCCCTATTCAATATTAATTTCATTTTCTGTCTCTCCTTTGTGCCAGTTTTCTCTTTCTTTCCTGCCAGTAAAGGATAATTTCAGACCTGGGCCTTAACTAATATATACTCTGACATTTGAATAAATGAGTTCCAACCCTTTCAGCTGAAATCCTCTTCTCACATCATGGTACTCCTACTTTTTATACATACAACAGCAACAGTTTTTGGCATTCCTTGGTAGGAGTTTATCTTGGGGAGGTGGGTCTATTTATGTAAGTGATGCATACTCTCTAGCAGAAGACAATGTGGAAAAAGAGCATGGAGGAATATTCAATAGTGAATACAAGAACAGAATTTTATCAAGCATGGCCAGTGTCTGATATTATAGGGAATGATTTTTAAACTGAATGCATTGAAAGATGTCAGCCAGTCAGTTAATAACCACGCATTAGGTCCTTACTATGGGCCAGGCACTGTACTAAGTCCTGGAGATACAAAGAAAGGCAAACAACATGGTACCAGCCATTAAGTAGCTCGTATTCTGTACATAGAAGATATATACAGTGTTAGTAGAAGGTAAACTCTAAGGGAAGGTGCTGGCAGTGGGAGGGAGACATGAGGTGGGAAAGGAATTTTTGCAGAAAGTAAAATTTGAGTAAAAGTTGGAGACAGGCAGATGGCTCAGTGGATAGAATGCTAGGCCTAGAACCAGGAAGACTTGAATTCATATCTGTGACTCAGATACTGACTAGCTTTGTGACCCTGGACAAATCAGTTAATCTTTGTTTGCTTAACCCACCAGAGGAAGAAATGGCAACCTCATATGGGGGCATGAGGAGTTGAACAGGCCGAACAACAGAACAACAATCACATAATTTAGGCTGAATCTTGAAAGAAGTCAGAGAAGGCAGGAAGAGGAAGGAGTGAGGAGACGGAGCATTCTAGTCATAGATGATAGCTAGGGAAAAGGCACAAAATTGGGAAGTATAGCACTTTGGGTAAGGAACAGAAGGAAGACTAGTGTCACTGGATTGTAGAATTTCTGAGAGGAAGTAAAGTGTAAGAAGACTGGGAAGGTAGAAAGGAGCCAAATGGTAAAAGGGTTTAAATGTGAAACAGAGGATTACATATTTGATTCTGGATGTAAAAGTGAAACCACGGAGCAGGGGTGGGGAAAGTTCAGCCTAAAGGCCACATGTGGCCCTTGAAGTCCTCAAGTATGGCCCTTTGACTGAATCCAAACTTCACAGAACAAACCGCACACAACACATTCCCTTGTTCTGTAAAACTTGGACTCAGTCAAAAGGCTGCACCCGAGGAGCTAGAAGGCCACATGGCCACAAGACTGAAGGTTACCTATCCCTGCCCTGGAGTTTGCTGAGTTGGGGGAAGGGAGGGAGCAACATGGCCAGACATGCACTTGAGGATAAATCATTTAGGTGGCCAAGTGGAGGTAGAAGATAGGTTGGAATAGGGATAGACTTGAGGAAGATCAACCAGAAGGTTATTGCTTTAGTCCAAGGGGAAGGTAATAAGGACCTGCAACATGGGGAGCAGCAGGCAGCTAGCTGTATAAGTAGAAAGATGTTAACATAGAGGGTGTCCCAGAAGTCTTAGTACAGTTTTGAGCTATTAAAGCTTCAAACTTTGCTAAGACTTCAAGAATACATTGTATATAAGGTATTTTGTGAAGGTAGAAATTTTTTTTTTTAATTGCCAACTGATTGGATATGTGTAGTAAGTGTGAAGAACACTGAGACTGTGATTCTGGGAGACTGGAAGTATGACAATACTCTTAGTTTGCACAGGAGAGCTCGAAAGAGGGAAGGGCTCTTTAGGGCAAAGATAATTAATTCTAATTTGGACATATCGAGCTTGAGGTGCTATGAGAAAATATTGCTCTAGATTTCCAAAAGTCATTCAGTGATATAAAACTGGATCTCCACACACAGAAAGATGGGGGCTGAGCACATAGATTTGGGAACCATCATCACAGAGATGATAACTGAAGCCATGTGAGCTGATGAAATTATCAACGCGATAACAGCATTTATATAGCACTGCTATGTGTAAGGCATTGAGCAAAGTGCTTTACAAATATTTGATTCTCAAGACAAGCTTGAGAGGTAGGTGCTGCTACCGTCCCCATTTAATAGATAAAGAAACGAAGGCAAACAAAGGTTAAATGACTCGGTCAGCCGCACAGCTAAGAGTCTGAGGTCAAATTTGAACTTGGATCTTCCTGACTCCAAACCTAGTACTCTCTCTACTTCATTATCCCCTAGGCCAGTGCTCTTTTCATGAAAGGCTGTCACCTCCCCAATTCAGTCTAGATATGTCCAAAATAATGGGCCAAGGAGATTTAATTAAATATGCCCATGCACATGTGTGTTTCTTTTTTTAAAAGAATGTATTATAATATAGCAGTTCCAGATTTTAAAAAGGGGATAGGAAGTGGGAAAGGTCAACTAATCTTTCCCTCTTTGAGGAAAGAGGAAAAAAAAACTCCCTATAACAACAACAAAAAAAGGAAAGATAAGACTATTCTGAGCTGAAACGTGTAAAACTAAAGGATAATAAAATCGAGCAGAGACAGTTTAAAGACTCCTCATTACCTGGCCTGAGATACGGCCCCTATTGTTGCTCCTGGTTGGAGATTATTTCTCAGCCTGCCGAAGGCTGATAACAGACTCGTCCTCTGGCCGGGAGGCTCATTGTTCTGATGGCAGAAATTGTGCTGTGGACAGAAGCAACGCTGGCCACGGCTCCAGCCACAGCTGCTTTGGCCTTCTGTCTCCCTTCCTCCAGTGGTATTACAGAGAAAAACACAAATTCACCTCATCTGAGAGGCTTGCCTTTGTCATTCCCCTCATCTCACTCTACACAGTTCCGTGTGTATATGTATATGCATATTTTATACACATATACATATATTCAATTATATATATACACACACAAAAATATGCTATTTAGTAGTAATAGTTGTAGTAGTAACAGCCCTGGGACTATTAGTACCACCACCATATTATTCTCCCTCTTTCTTAGAAATGGGAACATGATTAAGTGCTCTGAATGAGACACAGTCACCTTTTTCCTTGTTTTCCCTCTAGTGGTGAATTGAGGTGGGGCTTCAGAACTGTTAAAAATCTTTCAACCTGGGGTCAATGTACTAGTGTGTGGCCAGTTGTCATCCCTTATCCCTACTCCCCAGAGGCTTGACCACCTGAAGAATTGCTTCTCAGTTCCATAGGCCCTGTAGGGAGAGACATACACAGGCAGATTGACTGTTTCATGGGATATCTCTTCTTTCGGGGATAGAAGAGATATGATTTAAAACTTTTGTACAAGAATTTGGAGCCCAGGGTGGTAGAAAGACATTTTCACATTATCAGGTAGAATGGGACAACTCACAAAACTGTGTGAGGCTGGAATTCCTTGGAAGTGTGATTTTAATGTATTCATTTATGGTACCCTTTCCCCAACTCTGAGAAATCCCAAGAGGTGCACAGGAGAGTGGTGGATTTAAATGTCTTGCTTCGTCTTTTCAGTACAGATTTGTGGGGTCATTTGCTGTATGGTGGAATGCATGTTGCTATTCAACTTGCCACAGTTAAGATATGGGGACAACTCTTTGTTTAGTTGCTGATATGTCTTAGGCTTTTCAGTCTTTAAGATATATTCCCCTTTGAGTAGATTGGTTCATTAGTATAAACTGTACCTGCTTGTGAATATTAAAAATCTCTAAAATCTAGTTCTCTCTCTATGTTTCTCTTCTTCCAGGAGATGAATATTTACAACAACTCCAAAACAAGGATGCTTGCCAATAAAATAAAGACCATAGACAGTAACATGCAGAAATGATTGATGGGGGGGGGGGATTTGCTCAGTTCACAAGTTGTTCTGATAGTCATTAATCCAGCATATAGCTAAGAGTTAAATGCAATCCGTTCCTGGTAGGGCTTATTCATGCTCTATAAAAGCCATCCGAGGACTCGTTATGAAGGACAATGTTCCGTAATGAAGTCCTCTTGCATATCTCTGGTAATAATCATCAAGCAGGGGGGAAACGAGCATCTCTGTAATATTTATATTTCTCAGAAGCAAAGATGTCCTCTTCTGTAATTCTGCCAAGCATGTAGAAAGCAACAAGAAAGCCAAGAATATACAAGTTGTTCCCCATGGTAACTGGGTCGCTGTACCACATGGCCAGGGCCATCGTTTCAGCAGACTGCTGCCCTGTTACAGACACAAACCTGGGAAATGCTGCTGGGATGGACAATTCCTCCATCCCCCTTTAACTCCTGAGGGTGGAGGACGTATAGCACCTCCGTTAGCTGACGCACCTCCACTCTCAAGTGAAGCCAAGGACAGGACAGTGGTGCCTTTTATAGTTTAATCTCAACTGAACCATCACCTCGCATTTATAGTACATCTCTGCAGTATTGCTCAAATCCAGTCCTTCCATTCTACTATTCCACCGCCATTATGGCTTCGTCACTCATCACCTCTCACCTGTGTGGATATGATAGTCTGTTCATTCTTCTCCCTGCCTCTAATCCATCTGCACTCTAATCCATCCCATATATAAACAGGAGCAATCGTCCTAAGGCACAATTTTTATCACATTATGCCCCTTCTACAAAACCCTCAGTGGTTCCCTGTAACCTACTAGATAAACGTCAGTCTCATTAGCTTAGCACTGAAGGCTTTCCACAATCCTTATGGCCAAAATGGACTGGCCCTTCCCTCTTTACTTATGACAGGAATGAGCTCCATGACAATTCCTTCCTTAAGGATCATAAATTGAGAGATAGCGAACACTTTAGGAGTCATCTAGTGTAATCTTTTCATTTCACAGATGAGGATACTGAGGCACAGAGAGGTGAGGCAACCTGTTCAAACTCACCAGGCAATATCAGAGGAAATATTCAGACTGAGGTCCTTTTGCCTCAAATCAAGTGTTCTTTCCAGTTCCACTTTGAAGGCCATCTCCTCCATTGTGCCTTCTCTGAAATACCCAGCTAGAAAGTTCTCTCATTCTGAGACTCAACGTCATAAGACTTTGTATGTAGCTCCTGGTTTCTTTTGCCTATGTCTCTTTCACATTCCAATTTTCCTTCTCATAATTTGTACCCCTATTTGCCATCCCGGGTAAATCCTTTGAGGAATCAGTTGTGCCCTATTTAATCTCTGTACCCTCTGGATCTAATATAGGAATTTGAACTTAGTATAGGTGTCACATAAATGTTGAATGAAAATTAACAAGTTCCATAAAACCAACAAACTATCCATTCTGTCTCCCACACATACAAAGAACAATATAAATAGTATTTAAAGTATATCTTTTTTTGTTTTAAAATAGAGTTCTTAAAGATAGATCTGCAAAGATTTTTCACTTTTAGCTTTAGTAACTTGTTTTGGAATCTATTCTAGCCCTGAACCATCTGGGATCTTGTGAAAGCTTCTCTTGGTTATTCCCATTCACATAGCTGAAGAGATTCCTTTCTTTTATACCTTTGTCCCACAAAGAATTGATATTATAAGCTTGAGTGGATGGTTCTACTGTTTAAAGTACCCCTACTGAAAGTTATATCAGTTACCACCTCTAGCAAGGGGGTGGGGAATGGGGGGAAGAGAGCAAAACAACACCAGCCAAAGGAATGACCTTTGGCTGAGCTATGCAAGAGGAACATGGTTCCTAGCCAATGTATGACATTTGAAAGAGTATGAAAAGGAAGAAAATCAATAGTGGCTGATTGCAGATAAGGATTGGAAAAAAGGAATGTGAGGTTATGAGGGAGGGAAGATATTGGAAACACTTTAGGCACAGGAGTCTCATTCAAGGCATTAAGAGTTCTTAGTCCCAACAGAAAGTGTCTAAATCTTCAGCAAAGTTCTCTAACACCAGCTCCTGGTCTCTGCCAATCCCCACTCCCTTCTCACCAAAGAAAGGTTTGAGTGGGGAAAACTTCCAGGCATTTTGTGTTTGGCCCATAATTCAAGGGATGTGAAAGGGAGATTGTGACCTGAAAATGAAGTGACATGTTACAGCTTGCTTGTGATGTACCAGCCGGGCAGGTGCTCCAGCTGCTGGGGCTCTTACTGGAGTCAAGATTCATAATCAGTAACGAGGTTAGAAGCCAGCTTTGCAGAAGGTCTGAAAAATGTGAAATAACATGCAATCTGATGTAGTCTCTTGTTTTTTGGAGGGGCCAATAGTACTGTCTGGCAATCCCCAGCCAATTAATTAGCAGAGACCATTACTGCACACACCAGGGTTCCAAATATTCAGCTGATTTATCCCCAGAATGAAGCAGAGTGGAGGGATGAGCAATAGAGTTGACTTCAGTTAGGGGAGAGTTGCTTGCTTGAGTCTGTGGGAGGTGATGACTGGTCTGAATCTACCAGCAGGCAGGCCTGATGTGCAGCAGCAATCATATCTATGAAATCATAATCACAGAGTCAGAAGCATTAGAGATGGAAAAAGACCGATTAGGTGAGTTAGTCTGCCTTCTGCTTTGGCAGCATTGTTCTCTGCTGTAAATAATCTAGCCTGATTTTTATCCTGTTCATAATTCACAGTGAGAAAGCACCAAAGCCAAACTTTGTTTTGAAATCTGAGTGCAAGGGAAAGCAAATCAGGGAGAACTGGACCTCATCAAGAAACTAAGGAGTGATATGATGAAGAAAAACAGAAGGTTAACCTTTAAATAATAGCCCTCTGTTACCTGTCCTTCCTTTGGAGGTGGAACTAAAGGATCTCTATGAACCTCTTTTAGGATGACACTACTCTCCCCTTCCACATTCCATTTCCTCCTGTGCTTCTTGGGGTGAATGACCTCTCTTAAAAAGGAAATGAGGTTTACTTTGGGGGCCCTCAATAGTACCCTAAGCATAGTCACAAAGAAGATAGATATGTTCCTGGAGTTTTTCTTTGTTTCAGCTTTTCAAAGATAGGTGAATTAAATATATATGTGTGTTACATATATGAGTAGGTCCAAATATATATATATATATATATGCAGATTGATATATATCCACCTATATCCATCTATCCATCCATCTATGTATCTATCTATCTATCTATCCATCCATCTGTCTTATCTATCTATCTACACACACAGACCTTCAAACCAGCACTGAGAAATTCTACACTTCCAGGAGTATGAACATGTGTGTGTATATATATATATGTACAAATATACATGTGCATATATGTTGGTCAATATACCTATAAGCATCTAAGTCTGCAAAGTAGATAAGTTGTGACATAATTCTCTGTAAAAATATATATTACCGATTCCTCTAAAATACTATGCTTCCATGGGATATATAAAGTAATTCCGTTCATTTAAAAAGTTGATTTATATGTGTAATTATTCATAGAATAACAGAATCATAGAATTTTAAGTTTGAAGGGACCTCAGGTGAAATCTAGCCCAACCCTGACCTGAATAAGAATGCCCATCACAAGAGGTTATATGACTTTAACTGAAGCCCTCCAGTGACAGCTACCACTGCTCAAGGTGGCCCATGTCATTTTGGTTAGTTGATTTTTTTAACCCCCAAGGTCAATGCAGAACCTCTTTGTAACATCCACATGGTTCTAGTTCTAGAAGTTCTAGCAGTGTGACCCTGGGCAAGTCACAACCTCTGTTTGCTTCAGTTTTGTCAACTGTAACATGGGGATAACAATCGCACCAACCCCATAGCATTGTTGTGAGGATCAAACAAGATTATATTTGTAAAGGATTTTGCACAGTGCCCCACATACAGTAGGCACTATATAAATGCTTATTCACTTCTCCATTTCCCTTATCTTTTCCTTCTCTTGTCTCCCCCTCCCACTTTCATTCACATGAAAGTATTAGACTATAGAGTCCAGACTTCTCCAGGATAAACAACCCCCAGTTCCCTTAACTTTACATAACAAACATGAACTCATATCTCCTCTTGTTTTTAGGAGGCAGCATGACAGAGCGGAACCAGAAGGCCTGATTTCAAATCCCAATTCTATCACTCTCTGGTTGACCTTGGTCAAGTCACAATCTTTCTTGAGCCTCAGTGTTTTTGGTAGCATCAAAATAAAATAGAAAGAATTCTTAAAACCCTTGCTTAACCATGAATTAACATTATCTATGTTACACTGAATGTTTATTCATTTTGTTAACATTTTACAATCCTCTTTTGATCTGGTTCAGTCCACAATCAGGAGTTTTTGGGGCCCCTTGCCACCTCCTATCTCTTTGTTTAACACCTCTGACCTAGATGACCTCTAAAGTCCCATCAACTCTAAATTTATGATCTTCTGGCCATGCTTTAGCCAATCAATACTCTTACTAAGCTGTAATATCTAGAATTGCCCATAATATTCCAAATGTGTTCTGACCTGAAAGGACTAAAAAGGAGGCACTATTGCCGCCTTATTCATAATTTCTATGCCTCTCTTAATGTAGTTGTAGATAATTTTAGCTTTTTTGACTACCATGCCACATTGCTGAATCATCTTGAGCTTATAGTCCACTAAAATCTTACGATTTTTTTCAAAAAAAGATGCTGTCTGATCATATTTAGCTCATCATGTACATATAAAGTTGCTCAAACCAAAATTTAAGAATTTACATTGATACTTTTAAATTCCAACTTAGTAGATTTAGCCCACAGGGCTAGACTTCTTTTATCCTAATTCTGAGATGCAGTATGTAAAGTATCTATGACACCTTTATTTCAACTGCAAATTTGAAAACTGTGCCATTTATACCTTTAGCCAAGTCTTTGATAAAAAGTGTTAAGCAGCATGGTGCCAAGCGCAAATCCCTGGTCACTCCATTAGAGAGCACATTCCAAACTAACACCAGCCCATTAATGATTCCTTTTTGAGTCCAATCATTCAAGCATTACTGCAACTATTTAATTGTACTGTCACCTTACGTCAACAACTCCAGTTTTTTCATAAGAATAATATGATGCATGATTAACCCTTTGTTAAAATCAAGATAGACTATATTCACAGCAATATTATTTGTACAAAATGAGGGCCTCCTATAGTTCTGCTGTCACCAATTCAATACATTTTAACTGCCATGGATTTTGTTGATTTAAAAACATATATCCAGATCTTATGTTGATGGAAGACTGACAAGTATCTGAATCTGTGTACTTCTAGTGCATTATGTATAGACTCAAGTCTCCTTATCTCTAGTCTTTCATTTCCAACTGCATATTGGACATTTTAGGCTAAATGTCTCATCTTAAAGACTCATGCCTGGATGATTTCAGTAGCCTAATTATTGTTCTGCCTGCTTCTAGACTCTTCCCACTTGTAATGGTAATTAATTTGTTTGATCAGATGTTAAGTAGATCCTAGTAACCTAGTGTTAAGTATAGAACTCTGTCCATTGGTGAAAAGGTGTGAATCCCCCCCCCAAAAGGTGTGAATTTCCCTGTTGACTTGGAAGAATATCATTGGCTGAGACACTCCCCTGAACCATGTTGACTTGGGAGAAGGCCAGTGTTTATAAGCAGGAGAATTTCAGAGACAGACAGATCTTGGATTTGGTTCCTGAGTGGCTGACTGAAGATATGAACAGGATGGGACTTTGTTTGTTGGTGGCCTGGCTGATCCTTGAGTTCCAGGCAAGAGAAGTCCTGAAGGGTTTGAG
>JAQQSW010015999.1:0-11764 GCA_028646575.1 Pseudocheirus occidentalis | reverse complement strand
ATGTAACTTCTATTACATAGTTGTTTTCATGTAGACTTCCTCATTAGATGGGGTGTTCCTTGTGTGAAGAGATTGCATTTTTCTTACTTCTGTTGTTTCCCTAAAACTTAGTAGAGTTCCTAATGAACGGCAATTCATGAATGACAAACAGATGTTTGTTGACTGACCAAAAAGGAATCGCTAAATGGAGAGAGAGAAACAGAGACAGAGAGAGACAGAGACAAAGAGAGAGATGGAGGGGACAGAGACAGAGATAGATAGATATATGGATGGAGAGATATGGGAGAGAGCCAGAAAAAGAAACAAACAAGAGACAGAGAAGATGGAAAGATAAGGTTTGGCCTCTAGGTTCAGCTCTGTTGCTTAATCTTAGGCAAATCTTTTCCTGTTTCTAGGCCTCAGTTTCCTCATGTGTGTCAAACAAAGCCATACTGGAGGTGACCTCTAAGTTTCCTTCTCTCTCTGAAATTCTATGATTCTTCAAGCTTTCTGTTTACTAGGTAGCTACCCTTGATTCTGGCTGACTTTTCTCTTCTTCAAAATAAAGTGTCAAGTTGATACTCTTGGCCTTGAGGACTCCCCATGAGGCCTAGAAATACTTTGTTCTCCATCTGTCCCCCATCAATCCCCCACCTCCACCTCTATAAGTAATATGACTCATGAAGAAACCCAAGTCAGGAAAATGGAAGTAAAACTTGAAGAAGGGACTTGAAGCAGGGAAGTAAGAATGGAGAAATCAAAAGAAACAAAGGAAGATGGGGAAAGGGGAAAGAAGGGTGGGTAGAATAGCAGGCTTTCCAGCTAGGCAGATGAGAGACAAGGTTAGCTCTCTGTTCCTATTCAGTATGCAAGGGAGCCTGCCAACTCTACATGAGAGTACCCAGGCAAGTTGAAGATATGTAGCAGCCTCCCTCCACCAGGCACCTGCTACTTGCAATATTTCCTCACCTTCCCTTCGGCAGCAGCAGCAGAGGCCAAAATTGCATCCCCAGTCTATTAGTTTCAAGGACACCTGACAATACTTTGTCTACCTTGACCCCTATCACTGGGGCCCATCCTGTTCACTCTGTAGAGAGGGGGGGAGATGTTTTTGGATGGGAGAAGCCATAGGGGCAGGGGTGAGGAGGCCAGTGATTTGTGTCTGTCTGTGACATCATACTCACTCCCATGGCAACAGGCTTGGGCTGCCACAAGGCTCTATGCAGGTGCCTGGGTGTCAGTCTAGAGGAGATAGGAGCCCAAGGCTGATTGCCTTACTTTACAAGAGATACTTGGCACAGATGGGCAAGGATGTTTCTGATCACAAATAATGCATAAGATGTAAAAGCTAAGGGTGGGGGGTTGGGAGAGGAGACTTTGAAAAAAATCAGTTTGATTCAATTCAAGAAACATTTTGGAGTAATGAGCTTGAGGTCCTGGCCACAATACAAGGAGGAGTAAACATCTCAAATCAGACTGGGAAAACTTGCCTCCTACATTGGTGGAATTCATAGAATCATAGAATTTGAAAGTTGAAACCCATATCTAAAAAGGAATCCTTACCACCCAACATACCCTTACATAACCAAAAAGTGGTTATCCAGCCTCTGTTTGAAGACCCCATAAAGAGGAAGTGCCCAACATTTCTAGAGGCAGCCCATTATGGTTTTAAACAGCTCAAACTGTTAGCAAGTTTTTAGCTGCCAAAGAGAAAGCAAAACCTAGTTTCCTCCTAAACGTGGGTACTAGCCAAATACCACCAAATAGAGAGGAATCAGATAAGTATAGTGGAAAAAGTTTTGGATTTAGATCCATTGGACCTGGGTTCAAATCCTAAACTATTAGAACTGGCTGGATGACTTTGGTCAAATCAACCAATCAACAAGAATTTATTACATAACTGCCGTGTATCATGTACTGGGCTCAGTGCTGGGGATAGCGAAGCACTCTTTTCACTCAAGGATATTCTAGAGGGAGTTCTAAACTTTTGCTGTGTATGTCTTGGACCCTTTAGGTGGTCTGGTGATGTCTGTGGACCCCTTCTCAGAATGATGTTTTTAATGCGTAAAATAAAAGGCATGGTATTACAAAATAAGTCAGTTATACTGAAATACATTTATTGAAATATAAAAAAGTTTACAGACCTCACTAATTAACTAATCCCTTTTTAAAAAGGAAAATGGGATTATCTATCTATCTATTGATCATTCTGTCAATCTATCTGTCAATTGATTGATTGGTCTCTTTATCTATATACACATATATACACACAAAGGAATCCACATACACACACACACAAAATCCCTCTCTGGACCTCAGGTCCTTTTCTTTAAAATGAGAGGGTTAAACTGGAACTCTGATATCCTTTCCAGTTTTTATGCTGTGATTGTGGGTTATTGAATGTCAGAGCTTAAATAGACACTGGAGATCATTTATTCTATTGCCCCTCAATTTACACAGGAGGAAACTGAGGATCAGAAATGGTATGTCACTTGCCCAAGGTCACACACATCAGAGATAATAATTAGAGATCAGACTGGGACCTAGGTTTCCTGCCTCCCAAGTCAGTGCTCTTGACTTTTAAAATGTATTTAAGACTATATTTCAATATAATTGATTTCTTTTGTAAAACCATGTATTTTATTTTATACATTTAAAAACATCATTCTGAGGAGGGGTCAACAGACATCACAGGACCCAAGATAAACATAGCAAGGGTTAGAACTCCTATAAGAATGTTTTTGAGAGAAAGGTTTGTTTCACTTTTGCTATTTCTAAAAAACAATCTTTTCTCTTTCCCCTCTGCCTTGAGGACAGGGACTTTTGTGCCTGACACAATGCTTGGCATGCAGTAGTCAGCTAATAAATGCTTACTGATTAGTGAGTCTGTTGATCTATCTAAAGACTTCTCTAGTTGGGTGACTTTGGTTAAGTTAGAGTTAGAACATGATTTTGTATGCTGCATCTGTAAGTTATCTGTGACTGTGGGGGAATAATTTAACCTATTTAATACATTTAATAATTTAAACTATTTGGGTTTCAGTTTTCTCACCTGTAAAGTGAGATTGGATTAGGGTAAATTCTAATGCCCCTTCCTATTCTAAACCTTGATTCCTTAGTCTTATCAGCAAAATGATAGAGTTGTAGTAGGTGATTGATGAAGCCTCTTCCAGACTAGACTGTTCTAAGGGCCCCTTCAGTTCTGATCTTTTATATTCTAAGGATTCAAATGATGAAATTTCATGTTCTAAGAGAGTGGTTCTCATCCTTCCTAATGCCACCACCCTTTAATAAAGTTCCTCACGTTGTGGTGACCCCCAACCATAAAATTATTTTCGTTGCTACTTCATAGCTATGATTTTGCTACTGTTAATGAATCGTAATGTAAACATCTGATATGCAGGATGTATTTTCATTGTTACAAATGAAACATAACCCACAAGTTGAGAACTGCTCTTCTAAGACCTCTTCTCATTGACACTGAATCAGTTGTGCCTGTTTTATATTGAGAAACTCCAGGTCTGCTTAGACCTTGAAGAAATCCCCTGGTTCCTGCTCAGTGATGGTCTAGGGTAGGCTATAATCTGAGTTCCCTTGGGGCTGGATGTCAATCCATCATCAAATATTTTCTTCCAGTGGTTGATTCTTTTGCTAGTAAAGAAATGACATGGCTTTATTCAAAGCAAAGATCATGCCCTCAGAAGTCAGAGGACCTGTGTTCAGATCCTGCCTCTAGTGTTTACTGGGAGACTTTGAATAAGACATTTAAGCTCTCTGCACCTCAGTTTCCTCATCTGTAAAATGTGAGGGTAGGACTAGATCACCTTGGAGATCCCCTTTCCCCCTCCAGAACTCTGCTTCTATGAATATCAACCTCAAAGTGTCTTATTCCAGCCTGCCTGAGCTAGCCCCAACCTTGTGACTAACTTGACAACAGACAAGGAATTACAAACAATAGACCTAGAGGAGCTGCCAGCCCAGACATTAGGAAAAAATACAATCATTTTTTGTATCAAAGGAGATGATGAGTCTGCTCATTATTGCTGGGGGCTTGAGTCAAAGTCAACCAGTAAAAGGGAAATGAATTCTTAGGTCCTGATTTCGTTCTTTTTGTGTGAATCACCATTCACACAAAAGCTGCCTAATGGTGAGGTGGGAGCTAGCAGAGAAGGAGAGGATCCAGGAGCCAGCCAAGCTGAGCTCCTAGAAAAGTCTGTAAGGTTATCAGAGAGCTTGCTGTGCTCTACTCCCTTGGCTGTCTTCTTCTCTGAGGTAAACAAAGCAGAGAAAAGTTCTGGTTAATGTGGTGCAGCTGATGTCTGCATGGCTTAGATTCATTGGAAGACCTCCCTGGTCTCTACTTTACTGTGTGCCCTGAAGTTAAAGGGACCAAATCACTTTACGTCTGTGAGCTTAGGAAGTAAAAGTATGAAGAGAGCTCAGAACAGAAAATGTCAGAGCTGAGACAGACCCTGGAAATGAGTGGGAGTTTGGAAGGCCCTCAAAACACTGAAGGGCCAGCATGTGTTAGACAGGACTGATAAGATAGGCATTGAAGCTGAATTTGAAAATTAGCTAGTCCAACCATCTCATTTTATAAGTGAGGAGACTAAAGGTCCAAGAGGAGAAAGTAACTTGTCAACATCAAAAGCTAAGTAATATGTGTATCTAGGCAGGAACTCAGAGAGACCAGAGTGTCTGGGATAGGTAGGATTAATCAGTGAAGGCTCTATGATCAGGAGTAGCCTTTAACTAGACTTGGAAGGAGAGAAGGTATAAGACTAGAGAGATAGATGGTCCCTTCAAGGGCAAATAAATAGTAGGAAAGAGGATTTGGAGACAAATTTGGCCACAGAGCACATAGGCTTGCCTGATTGTTTTGAGGTCCATAGCTGGAGAATCATAAGAAACACAAGATCTGCATGGTGTTTACCATCAGCCTATGCATGTAGTAGATGCTCAGTAAATATCTGGAGAGTAAATGGTTGTTGAGGGGAGTGAGACATGGCTCAGGGATGCAAGAAGCAGATGAGTCAGTGGGTAGAGGATGAGTCATAGGAAGTTCAAGCAGAACAATGGGGGAAGCTACCACCGAGGGTAACCCTGAACAATAGACTTGATGTGATTGGAAAGCTTGGTGGGCTGAGGAGGAGAAAACCTTGACTAGGAGTCAAAAGACCTTGATTCTGGCATTCTGTGACCCAAGGTCCCTCCCAGCCCTCACATGCCCTATTCTAAAGCCCCTCCCAGATCTGATAATCTGTATTCTAAGGTTCTAACCTAGCTCTGATAGTCTCAACTCTAAGGTGAATGTCATGTTCTAGCTTTAACATCCCATGTTCTAAGAGCCTTCATAGCTCTGACATTCTCTATTTTAAGGTTTCTACTATTTTTCAACATTCTAAGCTTTGAGGACCTTCCCAATTCTAAGACCCTTTTGACTTCTGGCATTTTATGTTCTAAGACTCTCCTAACTCTGGCATTCTCTGTTCTAAGACTTCTCCCAGGTCTGATATCCTATGTTCTAAAGTTCTCATTCCCCATGCTGTCTAAAGTTCCTCCCAGCTCTGATATTCTATGTTCAAAGGATTCACCCAGACCTCTTATTCCATGATCTAAGGTCCAATTCAGCATGAAGAATTTTAAAAAATACTTTATACTCCATTAAACTAGATCTGATGGAACAGGACTCCTAGTCATTGGTAGGAAACCTCAGGAAGGAGGTTCTGGAGCTTAGCTGGCACTGTTGGACAGGGTGCCCTACTGTCTTGGTAGCTTTACAACACATACTCTTAGATGTTCATGATGCTTGTGCTTGTATCCAGGGAGTACAAGATTTAAAACAAGAAGAAACCTTAGGCATCTTTTAGACCCACCTTCTCAGGTGACAGATGAGGAGAGTGGAGAGGGAAAAGGAAGTCTAGAGAGGTAAGTGACTTGTCCAAGGTCACACAAGTGGTAAGTAGCCATTGCATTGATGTATCATGTGTTCACTTATCTGTGTACATGTTACTTTCAAGGGAATGTAAACTCCTTCAAAGCAGGAACTTTTTTCCAATCACTGTATTTCCAACACATTACCTGGTATGTGGTAGACATTTAATTAATGTTTATTGAATTGAATTGAACCCAGGGCTATTGACTCTAGTCCACTATGTAAGAGACACCGAGCTAAGAGTTAGGGACCTTAGTGATAATTTAGTACAACATCTTCATTTTACACGAAGGAACTGAAGTTCAGAGAATTTACTTCATTTATCATAGAACTTAGAGATCATCTACCCCAGTAGCATCAAACTCAGATACAGATCCATAAGAGCTAAATATTGACTTAGAAAACTACAAGTTGACATTATCTACATTGCATCGTATTTTCATTCATTTTGTTAAAAATTTCCCAATTATAATTTAATCTTGTTTGGTAGCACCCAGTTTTGCTGACTACATGGACAGAGTTTGACACCTCTGATCTAAATTGCCCTCTCCTTTTACAGGTGAGGAGACTGGAGTCCACAGGGAGAATGGGTCTGGCCTATGCCACACAGAGAGTTGGATCCCTTGCTTTGTCCACCAGTGCCCTTCACACAATATCCCACAAGTGTCCAGGTCTGTAGCCACAGGGAAGGTTGGCGATTCATTCAATGGCAACCCAGACAGTAGCAATAAAAGAAGATGACTTTAATGGCCCTGGTATTGTTTGACATTTGAGTTTTACTCTCTGTGGAGACTGCCGCTAATTACTCCTGGTCACTCAGAAGGCTGACTTAACTCCCACTTGGGTTTTATGGAGTTCTGTAGGACTGGCCTTTCTGGCCATCTTCTTGGGTCCGCAGTAAGCCAAAGGGGATTGGGCTCTAGTCACGTCTGCAGCCAGCTGCTTGGCACATAGCTGCAGGACTGGGGTCCAATCTCTCAGCCAAGAGTTGGGGTCCAATTTGCCACCATCATCATGGCCAGTTCTTAGAATTTGCAGTTTTCATTAAAATACATTTTATACCTTGATTGATTTCCAAACAACCCTCTGGGGGCAGAAGTTCTGAACCTGAGGTCCATTAACTTTTTTTTTACATTTTGGTAACAACATTTCAATATAGTTTCCTTTGTAATTCTATGTATTTTATTTTGACAATCTAAAACCATTATTCTGAACAGGGGTCAATAGGTTTCACTAGATAGCCAAAGGACTCCATGAAACCAAAAATGTCAAGAATTCTAGGGTTTGGGGGCGGCTAGGTGGCGCAGTGAATAGAGCACCAGTTCTGGAGTCAGGAGGACCTGAGTTCAAATCTGGCCTCAGACACTTAACAGAAAAACTAGCCGTGTGACCTTGAGCAAGTCACTTAACCCCAACTGCCTTCTCCCCCCCCAAAAAAAAGAATTCTAGGGTTTGGATGAGATTGTTTTGTTAGTGCGAACGGGCATATGGGGAAACTGAGGCAGGGAGGAGGTTAAGCAGCATCAGAGGAGGGCTTCTGCTAACTTGGGAAATCTATCCTTGTGGGCCTCCTCTTTCAGGACCAGGGAAAGCTAGATACAATTTTGGAGGAAACCAAGTTTTGCTTTCACTTCAGGAAGTTAAAAGCTTCCTAAAAACTTGAGCTGTTTAAAACAGTAATGGGCTGCCTCTAGAAGTGTTGGGCACAGTGAGAAGAGTGCTTCATTTGGTATTTAGAGACCCTGGGTTCAAATTCCAGCATTGCCACTGACCACCTGGGTGACAGGTAATTCTCTTTGCCTGTCTGTGCCTGCTTACAGTTCTAATATCATAGGCTCATAGAGTCATAGATTTAGAACTGGAAGTGACCCCAAGGGGCATCAAATCTCACACTCTTCATTTTACAATGATGAAACAAATCCAGAAAAGTTAAATGACTTTCCTGTCCCTGGAAATAGGTAGGTATTTCCAAAATGAGAGGATCAGAATAAATGTAAATCATCTAATCCCAATGGGATAGATAACACCAAAAATCTCTTCCAGTTCTAGTACTGATAAATAGCTAACATTTATATAGTGTTTTAAGATTTTTAAAGCACTTTACGTGTTATCTCTTTAATTCTTACATTAACGCTGGAAGGTAGGTACTATTATTATGACCATTTTACAGAAGAGGAAACTAAGCGGCGGTGGATATAAAAAAAGTCTACATATTACTCCTTGGGGCTACACTATTGTCAAATTCTGGCATGGCCTCCTATTTCTGGATGTCTGGCAGCTCTCTCAACCTCTAAAATCTCAGAAGGTCACAGTTGGGTTCCTTTCATCTTTAGTACTCCTGCACTTGTGGTGATAGCTGAATCTTTGTAGAAGTCTCCAAAGTTGTCTATTTAAGGGGACATTGCTTTGTTGCAGAGATCCAGGAGGTCAAAGCCAGAAATAAAGGTCCCATAATTTTCCCCAGAATATTCACAGCACAGTAGCATGGAACTGGAAACAAAATAAATACCCATCCAACTAGAGAATGGCTAAACATGTTGTGAGACATGAATGTAATGGAATATTACCATGTGTTTGACTTTCATCAAATCCTGGCATGAAGCTAAGCTGCTAGATTCTGGTGGTTCACCCCTCTGACCTTTCAAAGCTGAGAAGGTCACAGCCACTTTCAATCTCTTTCACATAAAGTAGGAAAGAATAAACACAAAAAGGCAGAAAACAGAGACCTCATGTCAGTCTAATATGATGGTCTTCTTGACAAAGGATCACATTTCAATGTGAATAAATCATAAAATTAGAAACTAGGGCTATAGGGACTGGTAGAGATCAGAAGATCACATATCTCAAGCAAAAAGGGAACTTAAAAGTCATAGGATGCTTTGATAAGAGTTGGAAAGGACCTCATGGTTCATTGAGTCAAACTCTTGTCATTTTATAGGCAAAGGAAACTGAGTTCCAGCAAGTAGAAAGGATTTGTACAGGATCATACAGCAAATCAGGGGTAGAGCTACATACTAGATCAGAGATGTCTGATATAGTGCCCCAAGGCTGCTTGCAATACTCCTTGAATACAGCCCATTTCAGATTAAAATGTAATTGTGAAATAATTAGCAAAGTAAATACAATTACAATAAAACATAGATAATGATAATATGCAGTTTTCTAAGAAGATATACAGTCACAACAATGCTTATTTATGGGTTAGTGGCCCCCAATGGAGTTTAACACCATTAGATGTGACTGACTTCTAATCCAGGCACACAACCATCACCAATAACTAAACAATCAGTATCTTACCTTTCTGTTGTAAGAGTGAGAGTACCCCAGTTAATCACATAAGGCTCGGAGAGCTTGATTGAATCAATCAATCCAAAGTATGAACTATGCATAAACAAGCTTTTACTCAGTTTGAGAAGGATAAATGTTTTGTACAATGTTTAAAGACAGATGACACCACCCAGAAAATAGATTCTTAATGACTGAAGGAATCAGGCAGGCTTTTGGGCAATCAGTTAAGTGGTCATTGAATCCAGTGGTGATGGACTCCTGATAGGAAATTGTCCTTGGGGTAAGGATAATAAAGAGAAGGGCTGGCCATGGACTCAAGTATCTACCCCTGAGCCCAACTAAGAAGAACTTTATAAGGTATCTACAAAGGGAGAAAAAGACTCCTAGTAACAGAAATTATTATTTACCCTTTTGCCACAAATGTTCTCAACATGTGTGCCTCACTATTTCTGTACTTTAAATATAAGTCTACTTTCCCCAACAATCTTGTGTGTGCCAGAAGAGAGCATGTCTCTGGTTCAGGTTCGGAAGAGGAGAAGGAATTGTTTTTGTTACCACTTACTGCAACTGAAGCTGATTGTCAGTGGGAAGCACTCTGATGGGGGCTTATGAATTGAACTACTAGAAACTAATCCTTTTAGGATTATTTCTTGAACCCTAAGGATAGTCGTAAGCAGCCACTCTTTGCCAGCCAGTACAAAGTGCCAGTTGTGCAAATGAGCTCACAGAGGTGGGGGGTGGGTGTGTTGTACCATAAACTTTTTTTCTTAAGATGAGTCAGATTCCAACACAACTGAAATCAACCAGAAGTGGAACAAGACTTCTCCAGCAGTATTGTGGAGCTGAATGAACTGGAATCAAAGGACCTTTGCTCTGCTATGATAAATCCTTTTGGCAAGCCCATTCCCTTTTGTGAGTCTGATTCTTTGCCTATAAAATGAAGGGACTTTCATAATTTGGGAATTTTCTGTACTAGTGAGATCATATGTCTGATACAGTGATTGACTCATTTATTCATGTTAACTATTGGCTTTATCCTTATTTCTAAAATTGACTTACATTTGAGTAGCACTAGAGTATGATGGAAAGACAGAGGAACTTGGTGCCAGAAAACCTAGGTTCAAATCCCAGCTCCTCCACTTACTCAATAGTGAAAACTCCTTGAAGGAAAAGATTGTCTCCTTGTCCTTGTATCCACAGTGTCCAACACAGAGTAGAAGCTTAAGAAGTGATTATTGATCAATCAATACCATTTGTGTGACCATGGATGAATCCCTTCAATTTTCTAAACCTTGGTTTTCTTACCCATAAAATGGGAAAGGAAATTCCTTCATCATCTACTTTATAGAATAATTGTGAGGAAACTGCTTTGTAAACATTTTTGAGACTATGTTTCACCATCTTGCCTAGGTTGGAAGTGTAGGGCCACATCCCACTATTTATCGCTAGAAGAGTTGTGATAGTTTTGACCTATTCCATTCACAACCTTGGATGGCTCATCTCTCCTTAAGCAACCTGATGTACTCTCCCAACACTACCACCTCAGAAGTCCACCATATTGGTGCCAAACTTGTAGTGGATACTCATTTGGCACGTTGTTCATTGCAACTCATAAGTCCTGTGTTTAAGAGATCAGCCAGCCTCAGCTTCTCTTATAGTAAAGATTATATGGGGTGTGGCATTATGTCCAGTATAAGTGTTAAAGCAATGTGTAATTATTATTTCTATCCTGTTTTACAATACACGAGGTCTTTTCTTGTCCATTATCACAGTTTGTCCTAGAATTAACCTTGTGAGGTAAATGGAAAAACATTAGATCACAAGATGTAGGTTTCCAAAAATTTAGAAATTCTGAAGTGCCATGAGATGCTTCAGAAAACACTGATTTCTTGATCTTAATTGTAGGTCTTCAGGCAGGGGCAAGATGACATTTGTTGGAGAGAGGATTCTTGTTTAGGAAGGGTTTGGAATAACCATTGAGGTCCCTTCCAACTCAGAGGATTGGTGAATTCATGACCTCTAAGGTTTCTTTCAGCTCTAAATCTCTGACCCTATGTTATTTGCTTAAAGCTGAACTTTTGGATTAGCTGAGCAACCAAGAGATGAATGTTCTGCATTATACAGACGTAGAGTTAATGTTAAGAAAAAATTCCTAACAATTAAAGCTGTTTCAAAATAGAAAAGGTTGCCTGAAGAGCTAGGGGGCTGTAAGTCTGGAAGTCTTCACTGGAAGTCTTCAGACAAAGACATGATTATCAATCATGGGCTCTTTTGTACAGGTTATTCCTGCTCAGTTATAGGATGGTCTAGATGACCCCTGAGAACCCTTGTAAATCTGTGGTTCTATAGTTCTGAGTTGGAGGATTTGAAATCCATCCCATCATTTTGTGATCTCATAGGATCACAAATTGAGTTGAACTGAGGATATACTTAGCACTAAAAAACTGTAGAGGTCATCTCATCCAACTTTATTATTTTACAAATGAGGAAAGGAGCCAATATAGCAGGGATGCTTAACCTGGGTCCACAAACTAAAAAAAAAGATGTGTTGGTGCATACCTG
>JAQQSW010015998.1:0-11765 GCA_028646575.1 Pseudocheirus occidentalis | reverse complement strand
ATTTGCCCTACCAGAAAGTCAGAGGGGTGATGGGGAAGGACATAGTAGAGAACAGATTGGGGGAGGGGGTATACAGTGGGATTGCTGTTTTGGGGTGGTGGGTAGAGGAAAGATGCGGAGAAAATTTGTAACTCAAAATCTTGGGGAAAATGAATGATGTAAACTAAAAATAAACAAAAGTTAAATTTTTTTCAAAAAGGAAAAACAAAAAAAAGATTCGTCTTCAATGAATGTCATCTTCTTTGACCCATTCTTTCAGATAGTTGAGATCTTTTTGCATCCTGACTTTGCCATACAATATCTTGGCTATCTTTCCCAATATTCTGTCATACTAGCTATGTTTTCATCCAAATCATTAATTACTATGTTAAAGGACACAATGCCATGAACCAAACCCCTCTATCTGAATTGACATTAACCCTTTGACAGCTACTGCATAGTTCTGTTCATTTAATTTCATTCTGCCTATTCCAAATCTGCCAAATTGTACTATTGTATAGTGCACATCTATCCAACTTGTCCAAGTGATCACTGCTTCTCTTTGAAAATGCACATAAATGGGGTGGCTAGGTGGGGCAGTGAGTAGAGCACCAGCCCTGGAGTCAGGAGGAACTGAGTTTAAATCCAGCCTCAGATACTTAACACTTACTAACCATGTGACCCTGGGCAAGTAACTTAACTCCAATTGCCCTGCCCTCCCCCCTCCAAAAAGCAAAAAAAAAAATGTTCATAAACCACGCCATTAATAGCATATGTTAGCCTAAAAATTCACACATTTTAGCCTCTTTTGGGGGAGAGGGGCAAGGCAGTTGTGGTTAAGTGACTTACCCAGGGTCACACAGTTAGTGCCTCTTTTGTTTTTGTTTTTGTTTTTTTTTAATCAGGTCATTTCCAGTTCCAATCCTGTAGTACCTAATTCTCCATGATTTTTTTTAAACAAATGAAAATAGTTCAACAATCATGTCCACAAGTTATTTTGTCCTTGCAGGTGTAATCTGTATAAGTCTAATGAATTGACCTCATTGAGGGAAGCAGGGCATTCTCATAACCCTCCTTTTGAAAGCAGCTAGCTGGCACAGTGGATAGAGCCCTGGGCTTGCAATCAGGAAGACTCATCTTTGTCAGTTCAAATCTGGCCTTAAACGTTTTCTAGCTATGTGACGCTTAACCTGTTTGCCTAAGTCCCTTAACCCTGTTTGCCTTAGTTTCCTCATCTGTAAAATGAACTGAAAAGTAAATGACAAGCCATTCCAGTATCTTTGCAAAAACAAAACAAAACAAAACCCAAAGGGGTCATGAAGAATCTCACATGACTGAAATTACTGAATGATGCCACCACCAAAAAAATGTTCTACTTTATTTGAGTAACTAGGTGGCGCAGCAGATAGAATGCCTAGGCTTGGATTCGGGAAGACTGGAGTCAGTTCATATCTGACTTCAAACATTTACCAGCTTTGTGACACTGGGCGAGTCATTTAAATTCTGTTTGCCTTGGTTTCCTCATCTATAAAATGAGCTAGAGAAGGAACTAGCAAACCACTCTAGTATTTTTGCTAAGAAAACCTCAAATGGGGTCATGAAGAGTCAGACATGACTCAACAACACACTCGCTTATATTGGATTTCAACTTGAACTTAAGCAATTTTATTTTATCCTTGATGTGAAGATCATTTTTTACAGGAGGGGGGGAGAGGCAAAACAGGGACTGAGAAGTTCTTCTTTCTCTTTATCATTTGTTATTATCCCATCTCTTCCCACTCACAGTCCTGGTCCTTTTTTAGGCAACTGGTTGCCTTGGTGGATAGAATGCTAGAGTTAAGAGTTGAGAAGACATGAGTTCAAACCTTAAATCTGAGTATGACTCAGTATCCCTAAGCCTCAGCGTCCTAAGTCCCAAAATAAGGATAATAATTGAACCTGTCTCACAGGATTGTTGCAAAACTCAAATAAGTTTGCATATCTAAAGCTCTTTGCAAATGTTAAAGTACTATAGGAATGTTATCCATTATTCTTATTCTCAAAGAGCTCCTTATGCATCCACATCATTCCATTTACAAAGATCCTTCTATACCTCTTCATTTGAACATTTCTCTTTGTATTGTTATCATAACTTCATTCCTGAGAGCTCCCCATCACACCTGGACTGATTTTTTTTTTTATCAATATTGGGCTCTGAAATCCTATCCATCCTTTCTCTGACATCTCTGAAATCTCTTCCTAAAACTAGAGTGCCTGTCAAATTTATGCCCAATTTTCCTTTTTCCTGTCACAAACTCTTAAGAGGCAATAGTCACTTCTTCCCTAGATCCCCATCATTTCTACAAACAAGATTTCTCCTTGTAACATAGAATTTGGCCAGGGTAGTAAATTCCTTTTCTTCCTCTACTTTTTAGAGAAATAAATCTATTAGAAATCCAGAAAATGCTCCAATAGTGAGTACATCTACTGTCACAGAGCTGTTATTGTAGGTCTTTTTAATATTCGATGACTACAATCCTCTCTATATGCATTGACTACTCTTATCATTTCTGTTTATGTGTTGGTTCTTATTCCCAGTGTTTCCCTCCAGTTTTACATGATCTTTCTGCCTTTTCATCTCTTACCACTGTGAACTTTTCCCATTTAATTCTCATATTCTAATCTGTGTTATTTTTATTGCTGTCTTGACCTTATATTCCTTTCTACATTATAAGGTACCTTGAGGGAAGTGTCTGTGTTGTATTTATCTCTGTTTCTCACCTTCTCTTGGAAGTCGATCTCATCGTTAACGCTCCTTCAGACCTCACAAAATACTTTTGTTTGTTGCCCCCTAATGTACTTGTAATATTGTAAATAATAACAACAACCTGGGTTGTTGTCTTAAACCCCTATTGCTGTAGGTAAGTTCATAGAGCAAAAATCTCTTCATTCAATCAAAACCCTTTTCTCTCTCAGAGCCTAGCACTGCACCCTCTTTATACCATGAGTACTGATACATAATAAGTTATCCAGAAATATTTATGTTTAAGTGTATAAACTACTACTATTACATCAATTACATCATTTATAAAAGTAATATAAATATTCTTCAAATTATTAATAATAGCAATGGTTTGTAAAGCATATAACATGTATTAGATCACTTGATCTTCACAACAGTTCTGGGGGGTAGGTGCTATTAGTATCTCATGTTACAGATGAGGAAACTGAGGCATAGAGCAGTTAAGTGATTTGTCCAGGGTCACACAGTAACCAAGTATCAGAGGTAGGGTTCAAACTCAGATATTCCTTATGCCAAGTACTGCACCATATTTACCTAGCTATTCCAATTTAAATGAATTCTAACACTATGATAAAAATAAAAAGGAACATTTTAGGACAAAGTATTTGTGAGGCAACATGAAGAAGTACCTAAAGTCTGTGGAAATAATGAATATAATCAGGTGCTAAAGTGTCCAGATCAAGCTCTTCATCCACCCTTATCCAGGCCCTCTCACTCCCTGCCCCCAAAAATAATTTTCTTTCTGGACTTCCCAATACCAATACCATTCTTCCCGTCTCTCAAACTGGCAATTGTGAGGTCATCTATCACTCCTTCCTTTCATTTGTCTGTCACATTCAATTCATCAAATATTTGTTAATTAACAGTTTTGTACAAGATAATACACTAGGTACAAAGAAAGAACATAAGGACACTAACAGAACAGTCTTTTCACTAAAGGAGCTTATGTTTTACTGAAGAGCTATCCAGGCAGACCTCATTTTATCATGTTTTGCAGATATTGTGTTTCTTACAAATTGAAATATCGTGGCAACCCTGTGAGGAACAAGTTTATTGGCACCATTTTTTTCCAGCAGCATGTGCTCACTTCATATCTCTGTATTATGTTTTCTCCCAATTCTCCCAATATTTTAAGCTTTTTCATTACTGTTATCTCTGTTATGGTAAGCTATGATCAGTGATGTTGCTAATGTAATTGTTTTGGGGTGACACAAGTCCCCTATATGACAGGGAAAGTAATTGATAAATGTCATGTGCGATTGCCTGCTCCATCAATCTGCCATTCCCTCTGTCTCTCTCCCTCTCCTTTGGCCTCCCTATTTCCTGAGATACAACAATATTGAAGAATATTACATAAACTGAGTTGATAAAGTGGTGGCAAGGTTTGAAAGGATTGATTCCAATTTTGAAAGTTCCACTGTGGGTAAAATGCTATTAAACAACATTACTTGCTACAGAGAAATCTTTCATAAAAGGAAGAGTTAATCAATGTGGCAAACTTCATCATTACCTTGTTTTAAGAAATTGCTGCAGCTACCCCAAACTTCAAAAACTACCACCCAATCAGTCAACCGCCATCAACATCAAGGCAAGACCCTCCACTAACAAAGAGATGAAAACTCACTAACAACTCAGATGATAGCAAGCAATTTTTAGCAATAAAGTATTTTTTAAATCAAGATATGAACTTTTTTTAAAACATAATGCTATTGCATGCTTATTGGACTACAATAGAGTGTAAAGATGACTTTCATATGCACCGGGAAACAAAAAAAATTCATGTGCCTCACTTTATTATAACACTCATTTTATAAAACCAAACCCACAATATTTCTAAGGTTTGCCTGTGATCAAGGCAATGCTAAAAACGTTTAACAACCGGCTTTCCAAGAAAAATGTAGGCATGACATACTTTTAAGTTTAATTTGCCTTCTTAACATCATCCATCATTTTCTTAAGTCTAGACAACCAACAAAATGATAAATCAAGTCTTGATTTGTGTATTTCCTGCTTTCTGACATGTAAATGCTCACAACAACAATTTAACGATCTGTTCAGAAGAGCTGGTTGGAGGTATCTGCAATACATCCTTTCTACAATACACGTATAAACATTTTAGGAAGAGAGAGCAGTAGTAGCTAGTAATAAAGGAGGTAAACCCTGAGCTGAGCCTTAAAGGAAGCTAAGGATTTTAAAAGGCAAAGATGAGAGGAAAACAAATCTCATATTTGATCAAATAATCATCACCATCACATAATCTTAGTTTGTTTTTGTTTTTTTTTTCTTTCAGTCCAAAAATTGGTTTGTAGCCTTTCATTGTGCAATCATCCCATGATATAATTCTGTTCCTCACACCATTTAAAAGGTAAACAGAGCAGCAATGTATTTCACAAGTAGTATATGGATATGTGATTATCTCTCGCACATGGTCAGTTATTCAGTTTTAATGTATATACACAAGTATTCTGTGCATCCTAATCTTGCACCAAAGACAGTTTAGTAATAAACAATTTTTAAGTAATACTATCACAAAGTTTTTTCAAGCACTGACATAATGGTACCACCCCATTTTTTGCAAAAAAAAATGGCATAAAAACCTTGATGATTATGTCACCAATCTGACAAACCAGCCATATTTTCATTTTTCTCCAGGCTCCACCTTTGACTTTGAATTTTCTCTTCTATGCCTACACCTTTCCTCTCTACTTTTCAGCTTCCTCTTATATGTTTTCTTCTCCTATTGGAATGTAAGGTCCTTGAGGTCAGGAAGAGTCTTTCTATGTATATTTGTATTCTGAGTGCTTAGCATAATGTCTGGTGCATAGTAAATGTTTAATCAATGCTTGTTGACTTGATTTCAATTGAGAGAGCATATCTCAGATGTTCTGGGCCAGACCTAATTCAGACTTGTGACTAGAATGAATGAGACCAGTAAACTATCAAACATTTGAGAAAAGGGGATTTACTTAACAATAGCATGGAAAGAATATTCAGTAAGGATACAGAACTGATTCAGGTGGACCAGCACTGGTTTACTTAATGGTACACCTGATTAGCAACCTGTGTCAAGCCTGAGTAGACCCTAATTTCTTATATTTTGAGCTCTAACTACTTCAATGACTCAAAGCTTAGTTCCCTAGACCAATTAAGTCTCAAGGACAGCTTCACTGTCTTTTAGGAAAATACTAGCCTTGCTTACGTGGCATAGCTCTTAGTAACTGTTGTGCACACCATCCTTGGCAAGGTGACAGACTCTGCCAAGACAAAGAAGTTGGAAATAATAGCTTGTCAGACAGTTCAGCTAAAATGTAGAAGCAGAGGTCAGCAAACTATGACCCATGGGCCAAATCTGACCCACTACCTATTTTTGTATGGCCCATGAGCTTAGAACAGTTTTTTACATTTTTAAATGGCTAAAAAATATAAAAAGAAGAAAATACTTCAGGACATATGAAAATTATATTTGAAAAAAAAGAAAGAAAATTATATTTGATTCAAATTTCAGCATCCATAAATAAAGTTTAATTGAAAGACAACCACATTCACTCATTGATTCACTGGATTAAGTAGTTGTGACAGAGATTATATGTGGTCTTTGAACTTTGAACTGCTGATCAACATAATACAAATTGCATCAACAAACATACTTTGATAGCTCTTATGTATATCACCAAAACATGATATTTTGTTGCTGTTTTTAATAACCAGTGCATACTCAACATGTCAAAACAAGAAGAGTAAAGAAAACAAAAGTTTTATTACCATCTTTTGAGCTCTGGTCTGAGACTGAATTTGAAGACCTGCCCTCGGTCACTATTATAGGATACTGTATGGCTTTGGAAAATAGCTTTGGCTAAAGACTTGATAACGTTTCTTCAATCTAAAATTACAAGACAAAACAGTGCTTATATGTTAAATGTACATAATGGTTAAGTTAACTGCATGATAACTGAGATTGTTTGAATCACAAGTAATGTCAAGTTGCTTTATATACTTTCATACACTTCCTATGCTGTCAAAAGTTAAGACAAGAAGCAAGATCTCCATCACCACACAATTTTGTAGATGATATATTTTCTGAGGTCAGACTGGTAGTGTACTTCAGACCTCAAGTCAAGTGCAAAAGAAATTTGTATATTTTAAAATCCATTTGAGAAGCTTCCACTTACTTTCAGGAGTAATTGATTTGCAGTGTAATGACAAGCTCAATGGCAGACATCAAGAGAAGAATCTAATAGATTCTATAAATACCTTCCAAAGAGTGAATGTGCTCAAACAAGTAATATGTTCATGGACTGATATGAGTATTTGGCAATGCCAATCTATGTGAAAAAAATTTTCAAAGATGAAGTATGTAAAATCTCATTACAGATCAGAATTAACAGATGAATATTTGCAACAGATTGTGGGAATAGGTAACACTAACCTTAGACTCCAATGAAGCAAAATTTTATCCCACAAAAAAGAATTCTGTTCTTCTCATTAGAACACCTGTATTACAAAGAAATGTATTCAATTGTAATTATGTTGTTAATTTTCAATAAAAATTTTATGCAAATTTGCTTTCTTTCACATAATATAAATGCCTACATAATGTCCTTTATTTTTCCATGGCCCACAAAATCTAAAATATGTAAATATTTTTACATCTGACTCTTTATAGAAAAAGTTTGCCAACTCCTGGTATGGTGCAAGGAGAATTAGGAGGGCCTGTGTTCAAATCCTGGCTCTGCCATTTTGTTGTTCATTTGTCGTTCATTTCATTTGTGTCTGTCTCTGTGACCCCATTTGGGGTTTTCTTGGCAAGTAACCTGGAATGTTTTGTCATTTCCTTCTCCAGCTCATTTTACAGGTGAGGAAACTGAGGTAAATGAGGTTAAATGACTTTCCCAGGGTCACATAAGAAGGAATGTGAGACCAGATTTGAACGCTGTACTACCTGGATGCTTATAGCTGAATTTTCCTCATTCAAGGTCCTGCTCAAATCCTTTCTCCCCTGGGAAGATTTTTCTAACCATCATACCACGGAATGACCATCTATTTCCTCTGAAGTGTACTGATTTCCCTTCATTCAGCCTTAACACATTCTGTGGAGAAACCACATTACGGCCCCTTTCATTCCTCCTAGAACCTAGAAAAATGTCCTGAACACACACTAGGAGGTGCTTGATAGATATGAAAAGTCAAGTAGAGAAGAGATCAGCATGACTAGAATTATGAGGGAAGGGGTAACACCATGCATAAGCAGATTCCCAAAAGAATGCTACTGTGAACAGCTTTTAAGGTTCAGATTACGCAGTAGTGAACACTCTGTTTATTCCATTACAAATCAAGGCAAACATTCACAATATAGTATTCACAACATTACATCTTATCACAGAAAGTCACAATATGGTGTTCGTAACAGCTTAACATTAGAATGGCCACACAGTTTTCACTATAGTAGCCACAATATTTAGAACAAGGAACAAAAGAAGAATTATCTGGTTTTCCTAAGGGGGAAACCCTCTTCACTTAATCATTCAATCAATTCACAATATATCAAACTTCCACTCATGGGGCAACCATTAACTTAATCAGTTACTCATCTAGCAGTCAGTCAATAAGCTAGATTCCCAATTACTAAATGTCATTAGTCACTAGTACATTCATTAGAAAACCACACAAACCCTCCATCCCTTGGCGTCCAGCAAATCTCAGTTTCATCTAGCAGGAGATCTTTTGTTCATCTTGACTCTGGGTGGACTCTCTGATTCCCTGGATCCCCTTCCATGGTCCCAGCTCCCTCCTGAATCCACCAAACAGTCAGCTGGATTTAGGAGCTGACAGCTGCCAGGTTCTTGTCCAGTCCTCAGAGGTAGACAGCTCCCAGGTCCTTGTCCAGTCCTCAGGGCAGTTCCTGGCACACACTTAAGCTCACAGGGTCCTGCACATCTCAAACCCTTCACCACTTCTCTTGCCTGGAACTCAGTGATTAGCGAGGCCATGAACAAAGTCTTATCCTGGTCATGCTTCTTCAGTCTTCCAGCAGTTCAGCTGGCTGTAGGACCCAGAAGGAATATCGGCCTTCTGTTTGGCCTTCACCACTCAGGTCTCAGTCAGCTTCCAGATGCTGGGAGAGAAACTCTGTCAGCTCCCAGATGCTGAGTCAATCCTGCTTCCTCCAGCTGGAAAATTCCAATTCTGTCTCTCTGTCTCTAGAATTCTTCTTTATATACAGTAGTGGTCTCCTGTCTTAGCCAATATCCTTATTCCACGTCAACAGGGGAGATCATGCCTTCTCAACAGTGGACAGGGCTCATACCTTCCATACTTAGCCCTAAGTTACTAAGTGCTACTTTGCCCTAGTTACCTAGTGCTATGTATCTGCTAAACTTGATTGCTATTACAGAAGGAAGCAGACATTGAGATAATTTCTCTCTCTTTCATAAAGGCTTTCCTGAAGTGATCTCTCTACTCTGAGTTTTTTTCCTGAAAAACTAATTAGCTTTTCCTGTTTCTCATTTGGCAAATTAATACAATAACTTGTATAACATTTTAATGTTTGCAAAACTTACATGTTACACTGTATCTCCTTTGATCCTCACAACATTGCTGTGCTGTTGGTCATACAAATATTATTATCATCCTTATTTAAAGATGAAGAAACTAAAGCTCAGAGGGTTCGGGCAGCTGAGGAGAGGTTGCCCTTAGTCACAAAGTCAATGTTAAAAGTGGAATTTGAAGCCAGGTCTCTCCTAACTCCTAGTAAAGTACCCATCCCATGACAGCAGTCTGACTCTCTATAAGCAAATAATCATGGTAGAGCAAAAAAGGAAGAGGGATCAGTGCAAATCCATCATTACTCCTGAAAGAATAATGCAAAAGTAGCAGGTTTATAGTCTTCCCCTTAGTCCATAACTAATAGAGCTTGAAATCATTGTTTACATTCTTTTTTTTTTTTATTGCAAAGCATTAGTCTGGGAACTTTAGCAAACCTATACACTTACTTGTTCATTTGCTTATTTGTTGTTTGGAGGGGGTCAACTGGGGTCAAATGACTTGCTCAAGGTCACACAGCTAGTAAGTATGAAGTGTCTGAGTTCAGATTTGCGCTCAAGTCTCAGGTCCTCCTGACTCCAGAGCCAGTCCTCTATTTGCAGTGCCACCTAGCTGGCCCTGGTCAACTGCTTAAAAGAAATACAATGCTAGCTCCTTGAAAGCATGGCCTATTTCATGTATGTTTGGAACCCTCCAATGCCGTAGCACAGTGCTTAACACATGCTTCTAAACTTGATTAAACAGTGATGGTTGCAAAGTATAACCAAAAAAAGAATAAGGAGGAAATTGGAAAGCTTACGGTATTTTTATCCTGAGAAAAATTTAAAACCTCTCAGAAACTCCAAGAAAACCAAAACCTAAATTTAATGACTATCAACAATAGTCACGTGGGGCTCCAGTAGTAATACACAGTGGATGCTTACAGCTGTATTAAATGCATCTTCTTTTTCAGGTCCTAAGTAAAATATTGCCCCTACATTTTATCCAATTCACACACACCAGATTTTTCAGAGCAATTAAAAAGATGAGATGATATGAGAATTGCCTCAGTGGTAACTAACTGCCCGATCCTTGCTACTATATTCCATTCCAGCAAATATTGTAAAGCGCTGCTTGTTTCCAGGTCTAATTTCTGCAGATATTTTCTGTGCAGCAATTACATCATTCCAGACTATGGGTCAAATGAGGTTTTCAGACTTGGAGTAAAATAAATCTAACTAAAAGGTTCTACTATAATTAGTCAGCACAAAGAAGAATAGGTAACAACCTTAAAATGGGGGTCAAGAAAGCTGGAGCTTTCTGCTCTGTTTCAAATACTTCAACAACTCCATAGATCAGCTGTCTTATTCAGGGATAGTCTGGGCAGTTACCATAATACGTATCATTACAGTCAAATTATATATTTTTCATTTGCTCAATTGAGTAAAAATGTGTTTAAAATCAAACTCATTTACAATCTTATTATATTCACCTAACAGTGGTGATCAAGACAGCAAACCCTCATGTATGTATGAAAACAAAAAGTACATTGATGTGCCATCTCTTTTCAGACTTACTAGAAATAGTGCATATATGAGTGAATCCTATTTGGTCAGATAAGGAAGGCATAGTTGAAATTATTCTTTAAGATGAAAATATTCTACTCCTAAAACTTTTAGTGCCAGAACCATGTAAGCAGCCATAGAAGGTCTTTGAACCAGTGAAAAATATGCTTACGCTACTCAGAAACTGGAAATAGGAGCTTATACAGAAAATGAGCACTCATTCAACTCCATTTCCCCTCTGTTGCTCTTCCTTAGGCTTCTCCACTCTCCCTTCCCTTTCTCTTCTTCCTCCTCCTCTCTCTCATTCTCTCTGAGCTGACAGAGAAAAAGAGAGCGAGCTCAATATAAATATTTTTCCTTTCTGCCAAGTCACTGTCAAGAGCCATCTTAAAAAAAAAAAAAACAGAGGCAAACAATGAAGCCTTTCTTCCTTAGGACAACTGAACCAACATCCTAATCACTGATCCCAAAGTTGGCAACCTCTTTATCCCTGAGGGTAGACAATTTGGCTAAGCAACACACATACATACATACATACACACACGCACATGCACACGTGTATGCATGCATATGTGTGTGTGCCTGTTCTGTGTGTTTGTCCTTTGTTCTCAGAGAGGACCATAACATCAGGGAATGATGACATGACTTGCAATTGACTTTGATTTGATTGAGGGAGGGCTGTGCAAGGTAACCAGGTCTCATTTTCTCCTCCAGAGTCGTCTGGGTCCAATGGCCTAATATTCATCAGGATGACTGGTGATGGATGGCTCAGGATGCAATGGGAGACCTTGGCCCTTATAGGCTAAGGTCTTTTCAGGTTCTCACTTTTAGTGAGATAATGCCCATTCATGTATGTTCTGAGTGGCCTTCTGACTGACCAGTGCTTTACGTAAATGCTCACGATTCAAGGTGCCATGGGT
>JAQQSW010015997.1:0-11765 GCA_028646575.1 Pseudocheirus occidentalis | reverse complement strand
GAGAGAGAGAGGGAGAGGGGGAGAGGGAGGGAAAGGGAGAGGGAGAGGGAGAGGGAGAGGGAGAGAGAGAGAGAGAGAGAGAGAGAGAGAGAGAGAGAGAGAGAGGGAGAGAGAGAGAGGGTGTTTCTCTGGAAGCTGACTGAGAACTGAGTGGAGTTTTCCTGAGACCAGAATCTGGTGAAGGCCAAACAGAAGGCTGATATTCCTTCTGGGTCCTAGAACCAGATGAACTGCTGGAGGACTGAAGAAGCATGACCAGGATAAGACTTTGTTTGCTCATGGCCTGGCTGATCCTTGAGTTCCAGGCAAGAGAAGTGGTGAAAGGTTTGGGATGTGTTGGACCCTGTGAACTTCAGTGTGTGCCGGGGATTGCCCTGAGGACTGGACAAGGACCTGGCGGCTGTCTGTTTCTGAATCCAGGTGGCTGTTTGGTGGATTCAGGAGGGAGCTGGAACCATGGAAGGGGATCCAGGGAATCAGAGAGACCACCCTGGGTCAAGGTGAAGAAAAGGCCTCCCCTTGGAGGAAATTGAGGATTGCTGGACACCAAGGGGTGGAAGGTTTGTGTGGCTTTCTAATGACTACTAGTGATTAATGATATTTAGTAATTGTGGATCTAGATTAGTGACTGATTAAGTTAATGGTTGCCCCATGAGTGGAAGTTTGATTATTGTATTGTGAACTGACTGAATGATTAAGTAAGGAGGGTTTCCCCCTTAGGGAAACCAGATGATTCTTCTTTTGTTCTTTGTTCTAAATATTGTGGCCACTGTAGTAAAACTGTGTGGCCATTCTAATGTTAAGCTGTTCTGAGCACTATATTGTGATTTTCTATGATAAGGTGTAATGTTGTGAATATTATATTGTGATATATTGTGAATGTTTGTCTTGATTTGTTATGGGATAAACAGAGTGTTCACTATTACCATGTAATAAGAACCTTAAAAGCTGTTCACAGAAGTATTCTTTTGGGAATCTGGGGGTGCATGCATTACAGTGTGTGTGTGTGTGTGTGTGTGTGTGTGTGTATCTTAAGAAGGGAAACAAGAGGAGGCTAAAAGAGAGAAATGGTTGGAGACCACTGCCTCCATCTGGTCTAGTTTCCTTTTCACTTTATTCTCTGCACAATAAACTAAGAGATCACAGCAAGCTGAGTTTCTAAATCTATTAATCCTTTGGAAAGTAACCTGAAACCTTTTGAAAGTAACAGTAGAATCAACTCTAGAGTGAACTAAAAATAAGCAACAAATTTCACGTTTTAATATTTTCTGTAATATCCTCTTTCAGCCCATAAGTTAAAACTGAGACCTGGTCAGCATCACACATCTGATCAAAGCTGCTTCCCCACCATGCCCCCACGGCTTGGTGGGCAGAGGGAACAACCTAGGTATTTACAGACTGAGTGCTCCCTCCTGACCCTCAGGAACCCTACAGTCACACGAGGAAGGGTCATCCTACCTGCGTGTTCATGTATGTCAAGACTAAGGCTAGGATCTCAAGGAAAGGGCCACTTGATGCTACTAGAAGTTTGCTCATGTATACAGTGACACGGGGCCTTCCCAAAAGTTTAAATCTACAAACACTTACAAAGATCCTACTATGTGCCGGGGATCACAGAAGCAAAGAGCTCCAAGCACAGTGTGTCACATTATGAGAGGTTCCTCTTCCCTATAGACAATCTTGGGAGCTCAGAAGCAACACCACCAGACGCTCATGGGTATACCCAGGAGGTTACTGCCTACATGACCTTGCTATATACCACCAGCATCAATACACTGAGGGGAGAGGAGAACCTAAGGACAGATGACCTTCGTTCTATGCCTAGAGAACAGTCATTCCCAAACACAAAAGCTAAAATTGAGCTGAACCAACTGAAATGACACAATATTGCCCAGACTGATTCACAAAAGCAAAATCTGATCCAATACAAGAAGTATTCCCTAAGCATTATTATGAACACATTACTGTGCTAGATGCTAAGGGAGATACAATGGTTTTAGAAGATATGACTGCTGCCCTCAGGGAGCCCAGAGTTTAAGATCAGCTCTTGCAAACCTCCCATTTTGCAGATGAGGGCACTGAGGGCCAAAGAAATTAAATGAGTTGGCTAAAGCCATCCAGCTTCTCAAGGGACTCCAAGTGAAGCCTCAACTCTTACTCCAGCATTCTATCCAATGCAGCACATTCAAGCCCAGGAGACCAAATTAACCAGCAAGTATTTAGGACTCAAACTGCTTTGGGAGAAACAAGAGAAACATAAGTTACAACCCCTCATCTGGACCATGGAGGGAACTCATGATCCAGCCCAAAAGACTGACAGATGCAATAGTTACAGCACGCAGCTTTGTAGCCCTTTAATGTTCAAAAACAAAACCACTCAAATAAACAGAACAGAGTAGAGAATCTAAAAAACCCAAGGTCATACATGAACAAAGGAGGGAGCAGGGGCAGGGTGGGGGGAGTGCATAGGAAAAACTTTTGTCTAAATGACTTTGTAAGAATTACAGTTGCAATCCTTTGAAAACAATATGGAATATGTATTATGATACTGAATAATACAGTAACCTAATCTCAATTAATAACTTATGTTTCCATAAGTAAATTTTTTTCCTTGCCGTTTTTACCTAACCAACCATATTGCCATCTTCACTCCCAACCCCCTAGTACAAGTGTCTTCTTTTTATCAAATACATACAACCAACACCCTGAGCGCATCTGACAAGGCACATTAGACTGTGTGCTCCTGTTCAATCACCTTTCTGCCAAGGTGTGGAAGGTGTGCTCCATCTGCCTCCTTTTGAGATCACGATTGATCGATCACCTTGAGGTGGGCAAGGATGCTGAGGAGGTAGGACAGTCCCAAGAGGTGGAGGGCTTGGGAGGTGTTTGGCCACTTCCCTTCCTATTGCTGTCAAGGTCATGGCAGAAATCATTCTCCCGGTTCTTCCAGTTTTACTCTGCATCAGTTCACATTAACTCTTTCCATGTTTCTGTGAATTCATCATACTCCTTATTCTCCAGGTGTGCTAAGATGCAGTTGTGTGCCTATAACACAATCTGCTCAGTCACTTTGCAACCGAGGGACTCTTACTTGTTTCCTGTTCTTTGCTATAATAAGTGTTACTGCAAATATTCTTGTACACATCTGACTGTCCTTGATAGGGCACATGCCTAATAGTATCATCAGGTCAACTCTTTCTAGGAAAGAAATATGACACAAAAGAGAAAGCATAGAAAATAAAACCATAATCCAGTATCATTCTCGATGGCAGGGAGAAGAGTTCCTGACATTTCTTCAAAGTAGGGAACTCCCACCATGGACAGTCACCCACCCCCCTAGACACACACACACACACACACACACACACACACACACACACACACGATATTCAGTGTTTTATAGCCTTAGAAAGTTGCCAAGACCACTAAGAGAGTGGATCACTTAGCTAATATGTCAGTGACGAGACTTAAACCTAGGTCTTCCAAACTCTGATGTCAGCTCCATATCCACATGCCATTTGTCTCTCTTATCCTAAAATATGCTGATGCAAAAATACTAAATAAAGAACTACAGCAATATGTTACCCAAAATACATTGTGAGTACAGCCAGGTCCATACATAGATCGGCTATTGACATTACATACACACATACATACATGTGTCTATAATATACATATCTTATACTAGATACCTCAATTAATTTCAAATGGGTAAATTATCTAAAGATTTCAAACAGGGAATAATGGGACATTCTCTGTTTCGCAATTATAGATGAACAAAGACTCTATAACTAGGCATGGGATAAAAGAGATCAGACAAGATATAATCATATTTAAAATGGAAAAGCTTTGACACAAATAACATTAGTAGAGCAAGAATGGGTAGGAAAGAAACAAAGCAGTGGAAAATATCACCCACAAATCTGTCTGTGAGACACTGGAGATCCACTCTATTGGGGAATTGACATAATTCTATAAGGTTAAAAGCTATTATGAAGATGACAGTCAAAGACTGGAAATGTCTTTGAAAAGAAGAAATACAAACTAGCAAGCCCTTGAGAAATGCACAAAATCACTAATAATCACAGAAGCACACATTCAAGCAGCCCTGAAGTAGTACTCCACATCCAACAAAGAGAGCAAAGATAGGAAACTAAACCAAAGCTGGGCAAGGGGTTGTGCAAAGACAGGTCTGCAATTTCACTGCTGAGCCAGGTGTGGATTGGGTCACCCATTCAGGGAAACAATTCAGAGGTATGCAAGAAAAATCTCTAAATCATTCCTAACCTTTAACCTAAGAAATCACTTCTTGGACTAGATCTCAAGGAGATAATTGGCAGCAAGAAAAGACTTGTGTATATAAAAATGCTAATAGGAGCATTATTTGTGCTAACAAAGAGCTGAAAACAAAATGCCTTCCTGACATTTGGGGAATGGCTGGACAAATTATGGTCTACAAGTGTGATCAAATTTCATAGCATTATAAGGAATGACAAATATGAATAATTCAGTGAAGACTCATAGGAAGAAATACAGAATGAATAACTGACAACAATACGTAATGCTTTCAGTTTTGCAAAGTACAGCATCAACAAATGGTATTTCACTTAAGCCTCACAATATCCCTAGGAGCTTGGCATTATAGCTTTGATTATCCCTCTTTTGTAAAGGAGAAACCTGAGTTTCAGAACCACAGACACAAAGGTGTTCATAGAGGTAGTGATGGGGCCAAGGGATGGGGTATTAGACCTGAGGTCAAAAAACCCCAAGCACACATTTGGTTCTGGGCAAGTCACATAATCTCTCTCTGTATCAGTTTCCCCATCTGTAAGATGGGGATCATAATAATTCATATATATTAATAGTTAATATATAATAATGTAATAATTATAATACTAACCCCTACCTTGCAGGATTGTTGGGAGGCTCAGATGAGACATTTGTCAAGTACTTGGCAAACCTTAAAGCACTACAGAAATACTAACTATCATCATCATTACTTCAGGAGCAAGATTCAAACTCAGGTCTCTCCTGACTGTAAGCCCAGGACTCTTTCCACTATACCAAGCTATCACTGATTCAGAATAAACAGAAAATGAGAAATGGTTAAACTCTAAAAACTGAGCATTTGGAATATGAGGCCTGGATGTTACCCAAGGGTGAGATCAATGTAGAAGAGAAGAGCCAAAGGAGATGCCCTGGGATTTGTGAGGGGGACATGAGCTAGCTTTGGAAAGATCATTTGGTTATAATAAGAGAGGAAAAGTCAAACCAAACCAGGGTGCAGTTTAAGCAAAGGCATAGAGAGAGGCAGAACCAGTATGGTGTGGGAGGGCACCAGTGAGTGGACCTGGCTGATTACGTAAGGCTAAGGCTGAATGGCAATGACTGTAGCAAGGCACCACCTTGCAAACAACCATCTACACCAAGGGTTGCCCCCTCCACTGCTCTAGCTCCCTGTTCTAGCTGCCATGGGACATGAAGTGAATTCTGTTGCAACTTTCCAACACTCACGTATTCAGCAGTGACGGAAAGGCAGTTGCTAAGGCACAAACAGCTAAGGAAGACTCACCAAGGAAAGCAGAATACCCAGCTGCTGCTGCATTCAGGAGTCACTCCTGCCTGGTCAAAAAATGATTCCTCTCTGTTGATGGAGAGAAGTTTTCACTTCACTCTCTGATGATTTCTCAAAGTGGGCCTCAAACAAGGGACTTCTTTTTTGAAGTACCAACAATTTGGTTCACACCACTAAATGTGTTTTTTTCTTTTTCATTCTTTGCTATAAGAGGTGGCTCTAGAAGAAAAAGGTCGGGGGGATACAATGGGAAATGCAGGTGTTGTCAAAAAAAGATACTGATACAAATTTTGATTTTTTAAAAGAGTACACTTCTGGGAAAGCTACTGATCACTTGTATAAGACTGAACTCTCTGACACTGAACCTAGATCGAGGCAAGAAGAAAAAAAAAGGTAGAGACAGCTTACATGAACCACTTGAAGGTGATATGGGGAAAGACAGGCTAGCAGATGGAAGAGGAGATTCAGTAAGGAAAATGGAAAGCTGCTGAAGACACACTCTAGGCTGTGGGGAGTCCACCCAACACGTATGGCTATAGGAAAAGCAAGCATCAAGCTCCAGATGACCATCCTCCAGAACCCAGCTCACTGGAGACCTCCTGGGGAGGTCATTTAGATCAGCTTGGCTCGGAGCATTCTTTATGAAGAAGAAAATATTCCAGAAATGATTTTAGAGAACTATATGGAGATGAAGAGTTTCCTTTCAAGAAGTCAGGTTTTGAGACAAACTCAGAATCTTTTCTTGAAGACATTATTATAGATTGCCAACATTTTGGTGTCTAGTCTACTTCATCTTCCTTAGTGATAAAGGATAAGAGAAAATAGTAAACAATTCAAACTTGGTATCTGCTGGCAGGTTTCATTCAATAGTCTGAAAGGGTCCAGAATATAAAATATGAACAATGTAAAGGAATGTCATTTTTCTTCCTTCAGGGGATTTAGAAGCCCTCTGATTGGAGGGCTGGGGGGCAGAATGACAAACTCCTCCTAGAAACTCCCCTTAGAGGAGCTCAGAACTCTGATTCTCTTTACTTCCCATCACAGCTGCTCTACTTGGTTCTGACTCCAGGAACTTCAGGTCTTTCCCAGGGCTTTTCTGGTTCAACTCCCCTTCCCCCTCTCAGCTTCCTCTTGTGTATTGTCATCCCCCCATTAGATCAGGCTTTCAGTCAGTGCTTAGCCCTGTGCCTAAAACTAAGTAGGCATTTAATATGAGTTTATTGACTATTGATGAGAACTCCCAATGTGGAAACTTCCTCCCCTGAAGGGAATTCCCTGGGAAGAATTTCTCTCCCTTAAGTGGATTGACTAACTTAAGACTTCAGATACTGTCTGAGGTACTGAGAGGTAAGGGGCATGCCAAGAGTCAGCGTGTATTAGAAACAGGCCTAGAACCCAGGTCTGCCTAATTCTAATGCAAGACCTCAATCCATTACAGGATTCTCATTCACATCTATGTTGCAATAGATGACATTCAATAGTTTTTTCTTGATTATAAGTGCAGTCATAATTATCATAACAAAAAAAATCTGTATTTAAACAACAACCAAAGAGAGCGAGAGAGCGAGAAAGACAGACAGACAGACAGAGAGAGACAGAGACAGAGACAGAGAGACAGAGAGAGACAGAGAGAGAGAAAGAGAAAGAAAGAGAGAGAGAGAGAGAGAGAGAGAGAGAGGGAGAGAGAGAGAGAACAAAATCACAACAATGAACCAAGATGACTCAAGGAGCCAAGAGGCTTTGGAGCAGGGGGCCAAAGAAACCATGCCAGCCTCCTCCCTTTGGGTTCTGTGAATATTTTAAACCCAAACAGGGTAAAAAAAAACAATTGGGGAAAATGAGAACACAAATGAAAATTAATTACAATTATGGAAATGAAACTTGAGGAAGAAAAGAATCTTCACTGTAAATCAATGAAGAACTGACCAAAGTCCACAAGTGATCACTTACTGGGGGAGGAGTCAGGAAATCTGGGAAGAGGCTGCCTGGCTGGGAAATCAGGTTATTTCTTCTTCCCACTTTAGCATTTAAGCAATATTAGCATTTTCAAATCTGAATAAACAAATTAATCCACCAGACTGCCTGGCTGCTCTTTTCTCTGCCCTAAGTTTGAGGGCCAGAAATTAAGAATCAAATTGAAAATAAGACAAAAAGTGGGGCAGCCAAGGCCACACACACGATAATAGAATTTGTTCCCGTTAGCAAAGGGGAGAGAGGGGAGCTACCGAAAATAACAGGGCCCAGACTCCTTCATCCAGCCATTTCTATGGGTTCCCATTTTGCCCTCTGCTCAATGGGAAGAGAAACCTGCTAACCATTAGACCTGGCCAAAAATGGAACGGACTGCCTTGGGTGGGAACATGGCCCCACTCATTAGAAGGCTTCAAACAAAAGAAGAGAAAACAATTTTTAGACAGATGATAAGGGGATGCCCATACAGGGATGGGTGGGACCCAATGGCCTCTAGAGTCCCCTCTGACTCTGAGATTCGATGATATTCTATGATTTTACACAGTCTACATGGAAAGCTTTCCACAAGCTTTCAAGTCTTCCTAGTTATCAATCCTACAATCCATTTTCTCCTTTCCCCCAATTCCTTATGATCTTTAAATGTTACACAGAGTGGATTGGTTTGATCTGTGGATGAACCAGTCTCCCCCGTCAGTCCTATGGCCTTGTGTCCATTCCCATAGATTGCTCTCTCCCCACCATAAAAGACTTCCAGTCTAGAAATTTTTTGGATTTTCTCTGATATTTTCTGGCCAACCTACATATAAAATATTACATTACCTTACCAAGATAAGGTTCATTGAAATAGATTGTCTTTGGGGAGACGATATTAGACTGGAAGTCAAGAGAGGCAGAGATGGAAGTGCTGGAATTGGAGTTGGGCAATGTGAGTTTGAATCCTGGCTCCTGAGTAACTACTCTGTGTCTCACTTTCCTGTTCTCTAAAATGAAGATGTCGGCCTAGTTGATCTCCTGAGCCCTTTACAATGTTCTATCTGTGATACAACAATGCCATGAAGTCTGGGTTGTAAAGCTGCCTCTGCCACTAACTAGCAGTATGACAATAGATACGTCATCCACCCGCTCATCCTTCGTTACTAGGAGGGCTCCTCTATTAGAAGGAGCAGTTGGACAAGAAGATGCCAGTTCCAAAAATATAGAACACAGATTGAATAGAACCAGTCAACATGTCCAGGATTACCCTTGGAGATGAGGAAGAATAAGAGACAGAAAAATATTTACTCCATCTCCCAGCACCAGGCTTTTCATTGGTTGCCCCCATACTTGGAATGCTGCCCCTCTTCATCTCCACCTGGTGGCCTCCCTGGCTCCCTTTAAATCCTAGCTAAAATCGTATCTTCTACAGGCAGCCTTTCCCATCCCTCTTAATTCTAGTGCCTTCCTTCTGTTAGTTTTTCCCTACCTATCCTATATATGAGTTGTCTATACATAGGTGTTAGTATGTTGGCTCCTAAACTGGACTGTGAGTTCCTTCAAGGCAGACACTGTCCTTTTGTGTTTCTTCATATCCCCAGCACTAAGCACAATTCCTGGCACATAGAAGGCATTTTATTAGCATTCATTGTCTGAATATTTATTAAACAGTTATCAGACATCTATTACGTGCAGTATATATTTCATGATACAGATGGAAAGTTGACAAAAGGACCTCGCCAGTCATTCTCATCATGTTGGACCACAATTCCATCTTTTCTGTCACTCACGAAGAATTTCAGAACAATCTAAGTCTACTGAAAGAGTAGAATATGTACCCATCCATAAAGTTTGTCATGCAAAAAAAAAACTTCAAATTTAATTAATAAATGAATAACAAATGGAGCACTTTTTCCCACATCTCAATTGAGTGCGACCAACACCAGGCAAAAGGAATACAATCCAATAAGCCTGTATTGGACACTACTAGGGGCAAGTCACTACTGGGCACTGGGGATACAAAATGGACTCTCTAAAGGTAATGAGCTTTGCAGACCAGTAGAAAGTGCTCCTTAAGGGAAACTTTATGAAGGGCAAGAAGGAATTCCAGCACAGCAACTGAAGGTCATGAGTTACCCCTTTGCCAAGTGTTCTTTATACATGGGCCTCTCCACTTCTGTACATATGAGAGTATGTCCCATACTTTGAGGGGAAAATGTTTTTATAACTAATCTTCTTACCATACCATCTTTGTTACTAGGGAATTTAAACAACTAGCTGTGAGTGGGCCCCCCATCAATGGGGCTCATAAATTACAATACTAGAAATCCACTCAGGGTTATCAGAACCCTAAGAATTGAAGTCAGCTGACTCATCACTGTGAGTGGTAGTTGGAGAAAAGTGGAAGAGGAGGTGGTTGCTATATATATAGTTTCAATAGCACAGGTAATTTGTTTTATAATCACAAATCTTAACATTAAACTGTTTAAAGAATTAAACAATGATACAATGTGAATTAAGCATTACAGTACTAGTAAATAGATAATTATCAATATCAATATCAAATATCTATCAATCACTAGTAAATATTAAGGTTTGGCCAGCACACCAGGGGAATGGCATTACCCAACTAGGGTTCAAAGTTGAGGTGGGGGGAGGATACTGAAGTTGTACAAGCTCAGAAAAAAAAAATTCTAGGCCTCAAGATGGGGTAGGGTACCACCATGTTCAACTTCTCTGTCTTCCCCTGGCCTGAATATTTACAATGTAAGGTGGGTCAGGTCTGTATTGACATTTTCCCACATTATGCTCCCATTATGTGTTCCCTGTCTATCAGGTAGGGCTAGTAATTAACATCTGGCCTCTAAAAGTCTATTCTTTGTCTCTGCATTATCAAATTATAAGGAATTAATGGTTAAAATGGGTGACCTGGTCACTGTCATCTGTAAGAAATCCCCCAGGTCTACAACATTTAGGGGGGAAATGTATTTTCTCCTTTTCCTAAACACAAGAAGGAGAGTGCCCATTCCCGGGAGAATTTAACAACAAAAATAATAACCAGGAAATATGTGTGTGTGTATGTGTGTGTGTGTATATCAGTTATATATCATTTATATAGGCAGAAAATCAGAAATTGTTCAAACAAATCCCATAGCCCTCCATTAGTTAGATACTCTGAACTATTCCAAGCATGAATGCAAGTACTGGTCAGGCTACAAGACTTGCAAATGCAACTTAGCCTATTCCTAGGTACCCCTGGGAATGCTTCTCTTGATTGTGTGTTTCTTTAATCGATATAAGCCAATAAAAGCTGTGCTAATGGGCAGAGGGGCATTCATCAAGAGATGGCTGGAGCTCTTTATAAAGTCCAGCATCTCCCCCCTCAAGCAGCTCTGAGAGGGGAGCTACCATTTCTAACATTACCTTTCATCTCTCACTACACTATGCCTCTCCCATATGAAAAGGGATTATAACCAGCATTCACCATATTCAAGAACGTGTCATTCATCATGTGAAAAAAATCACTGACCTAGTCCTACCTTATGTATCATTGATCTCTCTACAGGCATATACCCTGAGGAGATCAATGAAAGAAATCAAGCTCCCATAAACAAGAAAATATTAATAGCACTACTTACTCTGGTAACAAAAGCCTGGACAAAGAGGGCCTACTGAAGAAAGAATCAAGAACACAATACACAGTCATATAGGCAGCCACACTAAAAAGCAGTCAAACCTGCTGAAGGATAATGAACTAGAGAAATGATAAGGAAATACACTGCCCTGCTTTCAGAGATGGGGAATGTGTTCTACACTATCAGACAGATGATGGTGATGATGACGATGGTGGTGGTGGTGGTGGTGGTGATGATGATGATGATGATGATGATGATGATGATGGTGATGATGATGATGTTGATGACAATGACAATAATGATGATGATGATGATGATGATTGATAATGATTGATGATGACTGATGATAATGATGATGGATGATGATGATGATGATGGTGGCGGTGGTGACGACAACAATAACAATGATGATGATGATGGATGATGATGATGATGGTGGTAATGATGATGATGATGATGATGGTGATGATGATGGTGGTGGTGATGATGATGGATGATGATGATGATTGATGATGATTGATGATGACTGATGATGATGATGATGGATGATGATGATGATGGTGGTGGTGGTGGTGACGACAACAATAACAATGATGATGATGATGGATGAT
>JAQQSW010015996.1:0-11765 GCA_028646575.1 Pseudocheirus occidentalis | reverse complement strand
GTGAATTGTTGATACTATGAACACTGTACTGAATCTAGATTTGTAATGGAATAAACAGAGTGTTCACTAATACTGAGTAATCTGAATCTTAAAGGCTGTTCACAGTAGCATTCTCTCAGGAATCTACTGTTGATTGGCTTTACAAACATGCAGGCTACAGACCACATGCAGTCCCCATTACTTCCCAATGGGGTCCAATCAGATTAAAATATAATTGGGAACTATGTAAATAACAGCACAATAGAAGAGATAATATTAAAGTGTCATTTTCTAAGCCAGCATGCAGGCTGTAGAGATCCTTATGTGTGGTTTAGTGGCCCCCATTTCTATTGGAATTTGACACCACTGGCATAGAGAATACTCTGGAAGACAGGCTAAGTCTTGCCCTCTGAAACATACAGATTGTATGACCACAGGGAAGTTGTCTCAAGTAACTATCTAAGACTACAAATAATAGAGAGAGTACTGATATGACCAGAGTAAATTACTCACCTGGAGCTTTCTATACCAATGAAATCACAAATCCAGGAAAAAAGATGAAAAGAATATTTGACTCACAAAACTATCTTGAGTTTCAAATAAGAAAAAAGTATGCAAAGTAGTTTGCAAGCCTTAAAAGTGATATATAATGTTGATCTGAAAGTTTGTTTAAAAGAGGCAAACAAGTTAGATGGTGTACTAATTTAAATTGTTAATTCCCTTAAAACTAGTAAAGCTAGTGAACACATACATACATAGAACCAGATTCTAATTCTGCTTGTCTGATAAAAAGAATGAGAAGCCTTAAATACATTTTAGAACAACCCCAACTCAGGATGTCTGTGTTGCTCAAATTTATGATTGCCATATATTTTTAACCATAGTATGAGAAAGGAATTTTCTTAATTGAATAGGTTGTAAATACAAGAGAGTTGACAAAGTGTCAGTTGAAATTATACCTTAGTATATTTGTGTTTCCTTTATCATTAACATGACATAACATAATACATGCCTATAAAATATTAAGACAAAAAGTGTCCCATTATTCAAGATAATGTCCTGGGTTAAGGCACTCATCCTTAATGGGCATGAACATGGGAAAATGCTCTTAGTCAACTCCAACTAGCCTTGTAGTTGCTGACACAGGAAGAGGCTTTCTCTGGGTTTACTCAGGTAGCATGTCTGTTGGACTGAGGTTCTTCCTCTGGTAGATTAGTTCAGACTTTGGCCCTTATTGAGGTTCAAGTGATCTGAAATTATTATCTGTAAATATAATTTATCAATATTTCTTTTTGTCTTATAATTTGAGGCATGACTTCAAGATATTTTTTACTGAAGGTTTCCAGCATCTCAAAATACTTTCCTTTTCTGACATCCCAGACATAGAACCCCTTTGTGTGTGTTTGTATACTTTCAGTAAAAAAATGTAAATAGATTAAAAAGCAAATATATAGATTTTACCTTAATTATAATCTCTTTGGACTGGTTTCTCTTTTGTTGCCTTTACTCTTCCCTCCCCCAGTCAACATTCTTAAAAAGAACTTAAAAACTTTGTGAGCAAAGGTCGTTTTTCTGATGTGAGTGACTCATCACTGAATTGGGTCTTCGTGAGTGACTTCTGAGCCAGAAATCTATAGATATAGGAAAGGGGGGAGTTGCCCCTTACTTGCTTTCTAAACGAATGCCCTATCACCCCTCACATCCACCCCACACCTACCTGTAAGCTGTTTGTGATGAGGCTAGTTCATTTGGTCTAGCAGAAGGGCTGAGTAAAATCTCCTTGGTGATAGGGATTGACTCTATTTACAACATTTTTTTTAAATTCCCAACACTTCTGATATGGGCAGCAAAGATAGATTTGAATCTTGCTTATCTCAAGTTTGGGCATGTGTATTATGGAAACATGTCATATATCAAATGGGATGTTACATGAGCTATTTGGAAGAACTTATAAAGGTCATATGCCATATTTTTAAGCATCAAATTTTATAAATGGAAAAATCCCAGTTACCATTAAATACACGCTACATTTCTTTTAAATATTTTTCCTTTATGGACAGGATTTTCATTTGGTCATGTGGAAATGAGAGCCACGAAATGAACCCAAGTTTACTTAAAATTATAGTAAGGGACTAGCAGTCTGGAAATAGTCTTAATTCCGGATATCAGTGTGCATTTATTTTAATAATATGTTCCAACATTTTCTCAGGAACTAAAGTTAAACTCGTTGGTCTCTAGTTTACAGATTCCATTCTACTTGCTTCCTTTCATTAAAAATAAATCAATAAATTTGCCCCCATATGTGAGGTTTCCAAGAACTTTCTAAGATCTAACAATGATTTGACAATCATATAAGTTATTCTTTCAATACACAAAGACATAGTTCTTCCAGATCAGGTGACTTGAACTTAATCAAGAGGAGTTAAATGATTTCTTATGATGGCCTTGTTTTCTTGGTTACAGATTACAAATATTTTCTATTTTTTCCAGTTAAATTATCATTCTGTTGACAAAAGGAACAGTAGAAAACAAAACCCAAGGAAAGCTGTAGTTTCCCTTCTTCTGTTTTTTTTTTACTAATTCAATTAAAGCCATGCTCATATATCTTCTTAGAACTTTCTCTTTTCACTCTGTAGCTTTAAAAATTACTGTTCATGATCGTTAAATTTCTCACTAGCCTCAGTTCATTTTTATCTTCAGCATTCCTCACAGTATTCTTTATAGACCATCCCATACTTTGTCATTCTTTCATTCCCTATTACATGCCTTTGCTTCCATCTTCTGCATGTGTCTTTTTAAAATCCTAAGTTGTTTTGTGAGTTTTATATGCATTCAATACAGTTTTTTAGATCGCTGTTCATTTTCTCCTTGTTGGAAGTGATTTCCTTTGAATAGTAATAGTTTGCTTTTTTGAAGTCTTCCTATTCCCTGGAATTGACTTCCCTTATTGAAAGGTAGTTCATGGAATTCTAGTTATTCTTCCCTGTAATCCTTTGATATCTATTCTTCCCAAATCCAGGTAACCTATCAGGTTTTTTCTGCTTTTCTCTCCATTCTTACAAAGATTCTAAGATAGAATAGGCACTTCTCTCCATATTCTTCTAATTTTCACCCAAACAACCAATTCCTCCTTATTGGTGGAATGAAATTCAAGAAAAAAATTCTCCTTTATTGGTTCCTCTCTTTTATGGAAGAAAACCCTTTCTTTTCAGGTTAGAGGTATTTTGAAGAAGAAATGGTTTCCTTTCCTGTACCATATCCTCAATTTGGATTGAGTTTTAAATATATTCTATATCATTTGGTTTTACTCCAGAATACAAAAATATCAGTTCACATTAAATCACTCAATTTAATGGCTCATCAACAATAGTCTAGCCATTTGTTTTTGTCCTGGCAGCCCACAATACAGAAATAAAAATTGGTACTTGGTAAAATGTAGGTACTACCTATCCTCCTTCTGTTTTTATGATAATAGTGGCAGATTAGTAGGAAATAGGACAGAGGTTGCTAAAGATCATTCAATTATTAATCTTCTTATGAACATTGACCTGGTTCCTGGTTCTTGGTATTCTTAATTTGAGATCCTTGTTCATTGAACGACAAATGAACTGATCAATACTAGTACTGATTTTTTTCTTTATAAATGAAGCCAGCATGAAAAAAGAAAGTTGGGGGGAGGAGGGGAATGAAAGAATTGCTTGCTTTCTCCTTGGAAAATCAAATGAAAGGAATAGACAAAATTGGTTTTTATTGTACGTTCAAAGACAACAAGAAATTTCTTTTCATAAGACACAATTATATTATAGTATTCATAATATACAATTTAAAAAACTACTGTAAAGTAATTGCAGGTTATGAACCAGTATTATGAACCAGTATGAACCAGTTATGAACAATGTATTCACTGTATTACATGAGGGGGTGAAGAATTCTATGAATAACTCAATATGAACCTCCAAATAAATCAAAATATATTGTAATGTAATGTATTAAGAATACCAAGAACCAGGAACCATGTCAATGTTCATAAGAAGATTAATAATTGAATGATCTTTAGCAATCTCTGTCCTATTTCCTACTAATCTGCCACTATTATCATAAAAACAGAAGGAGGATAGGTAGTACCTACATTTTACCAAGTACCAATTTTTATTTCTGTATTGTGGGCTGCCAGGACAAAAACAAATGGCTAGACTATTATTGATATAATAATACATTATATAATAATCTATAATGTCCATTCACAACATTGCTTTAAAAAGTGAAAAATACGCTTTAAAATTATGCAAGAGCAAGAATTAAAAGAACCCCAATAGTCATAGGTTGTATAAAAACCTTAGGCTTATATATGATGAATATTCCTTAAAGAAGATAATTAGGAGAGACTATGCACAATAAAGGCCAAAAACGTACAAGAAAAATGAAATGATTATATGTTAAATGAAAGGAAAGGAAATGACTAGTTGCTGGTAAGGAGGTCTTTTTCAAAACTGGTTTTCTCAATAAAATCACACCATCAACTTGAGGCAATGTTACACCGATGTACTCAGAGCGCTAGGGTTCAAATCTTATCTCTGATGCTTACTACCTGTAGGAACTTGGGTAATTCTAAATTCTCTGGGTCTAAGTTTCTTCATCTGTAAAGTATAAGTATTAGATAAAAGCATATAATGTTCCTTCCATTTCTAAAACTACGACCCACCTTCATAGATCGAAGATAGAAATAAATAGAAAAAAATTAAAATGAGAAGATAGGGCACCTAAATGCCAACATAAATCCTTTGAACCAGCTTTTGATATCCAGAAATGAAAATAGAGAAAAGAATAGAATCAACACAATTACCATTTCCAAGTGTCAGTCACTTCCTACCATGAACAGGTCAAAAGAGCACATCTTTACATTAGACAATTCAATGAAAAGTATAGAGACTGCAGAATTCCATCACAATAATTGTAGATCATTAAAATGGCATTTGATATCAGAATAACTCTTTAAAGGCTGTACTCCAATAAAGAATCTCCTACAAATATGACAAAATTAAACAAAAATGCATGAAACGTGTTATAACAGAGAAAATGTTATTCCACGACCTTTGATAAGTGATGACATGTGAGACATTGAAGAAAAGGATGCCTTCTCAACACAGGTGTTATTCAATATTACAGATGATGTTAAGCACAGATTCCAATTGGAAGAGGGATTATCTATAGATGATGAAGTTCCCCACAAAGTCCTGTTTTCAGATGACATGATGGTACTTCCATCAAGCTCTGGAATCTTGATAAGTCTCTTAAATGATGTCTATAATCACTCAAACAATTTAAGAGTTTAACTATCCATGAAGGAAAAGCCAAGAGTTTATGTTGTATAGGATATGAACTACTGTTTAATGGATAACCAATAGAACTGAATCATCTCTATATATGTCTTAGAAAACCTAGTACAGTGACATTTAATTGTAACTTTCTTGGGGGAGAACGGTGTGTGTGTGGGGGGGGAGAGAACAAAGTAAAAAAATGCACAGCAGGAAACAAAAGAAAACTTCCAGGAAACAAGGACAGCTTGGAATACTATGTGTAATATCTATTCTATAGGCTTTCTGGAAATGGAAGTATACTGTATATTTTGAATTCCCTCTTACAATCTGCTGTGCACATAATGATGCTTTTTTTCTTTTATTTTCTATTGAACAAAATATTATTAAAATAATTTTCTTATAATAATACTGTATAACTACAATTTGTTTAATGAAGATCTCAAAAGAATTGAAATTAAAGATCATTCAAAGGGTAATGGAGGGGGCACAGTGCTGGCATTAATATTTTGTAACTATCAGTAAAAAACTATGCAGCAAAAACACTGTAAATGATGACATTGGAGACCCATATTACCAGAAATGTTAAGCCATGTAACAAGAGCAAGGTAAAATTGGTGGATAGAACATAATACTCTTTTGGTATGCAGAGAAGTTAAAGAGACTTACTAGAAACTAACACTATATTGGTGGTTTATTGGAGGACTTATAGGAAGTAAAAGACAAGAGTCAGACAGCATGAAATGACTTAAATCTGCTGTGTTCTTTACTATCAAAGGGAATGCCTACATTGAAGTAATTACAGATGCATCAAAGTATCAAAATAAATCTTACCAGACCCAGTTTTCCAAACAAACATTTGCATTTTGTTTGGTTTTGAAGATTTTTTTATGAATTTATTCCTACTGGTTTTAAATGAACAATTAATAGATTTTTTCAGTTCTCGTATTCTCTATCTTACTCTTCACTAGTGTCTTTTTATAGTCTGATGTCTGATTATCATACAAAAGATTATTTCTTTACTGCAGACAAATTATTTCTGAAATAGACAACTAAGGAGCACTCTCTGAATTCTTGTTTATACTACAATACCTCAAAGTTCCATGACTTGAAAAATATGAACATTTCCTTTATGAACACTGCACATACTGTTCTGTAACTATTCTTTGCCTCACAGAGACAGACAGACAGACAGATATAGATAGACAGATAGATAGATAGATAGATAAATACATAGATAGATAGATAGATAGATAGATAGATAGATAGATAGATAGATAGATAGATAGATAGATGGATGGATGGATGGGTGGATGATAGATAGATAGATAGATAGATAGATAGATAGATAGATAGATAGATAGATAGATAGATAGAAAATTCATTAAGTGGTTACTATTTGCCAAGTATTGTGCTAAGGACTAGTTACATATACATAAGTAAAAAAGGATTGCACCCACCCTCAAAGAGCCTACTTTCTAATGAAAGGTGATAACAGATAAAAAGAAGCAAAAAAAATGGGGAGGGAAGGATACTCATACAGGGGCAAGGTTGCTGGTGAAAAAATGGACATGTATAGAAAATTAGGAATAGATTCAGGGGTGAAGTGGTAATGAACTGGAATATCTCATGAAATAGTAGTATGGTCCAGGGACTCACCAATGAAAAAAGAGAGTCATGGGGCAAAAACATCTCCCAGATAAGAAGAGTATTTCTAGGAGAGAGGAGGGGTGGCAAAGACTGGAGAATGTGGAATGGAGTCAAGAATACAACCATGTTTTCTGATGGTTAGCCTTTCTGAACTTGCATAGGGTGGTCACAGAATCACAGAATCTCAGAGTTGGATAGCAATTCAACTTAGAACAAAAAATCTCCTCTACAAATTACTTAACAAATGGTCATCTAGCTTTTGTTTTAGAACCTCTAGCAAGAGGGCAGCCATTACCTCCTGAGACAATATATTTCACTTCTGAATTGTTATTTGACATTTGTGAGGAGAGGAGAGGAGAGGAGAGGAGAGGAGAGGAGAGGAGAGGAGAGGAGAGGAGAGGAGAGGAGAGGAAGGAGGAACAAGGGTTTTTTGGATATGTTTGAAATGTCTGTTTAATTTAAAACGTCTGATAATCAACTGGTGATGTGAGACTGGAGCTCAGAAAAACTATTGAAGTTTAAAACCACATTAAAAACTTTGATACACTCTATGGGTCTGAGAAATCATCTGTGTAGAGATAATACATTGGAGTTGTCGAGATCACTGAGAGAGTAAAAGAGTGTCCAGGACAGAGATTTTGTCCTACAACTTACACATTTAGGGCAGGATATGGGTGATGATGGTACAGCAAAAGAAACAATCTACACAAAAGATTTTTCTGTAGCCACTTGCTTTTATTAAACTTAAAAATATTGTAAATAATTTCCCAAATCCTTACCTATCATGGAATGTTTAGCACATTAAATCCTTAAAGCTTCCCCTGCCATCCAGAAGTGACACAAAAAGAGTAATGAAGTAAGTGCTGGAGTCCAACAAAGGGTCAGAATTGTCTCCCATAATTCTTGCCATCATTAGAGGTCTAGGAATTCTGTTCTGCTTCTCCACCCAGTCTGCACTGAGTTGTCTGGATGCTACTTCCTATTGGTATTCTTTAGCTTCTGGTATGATCTCAATTCTCCCACCCTGAATCTCTTAGAGGGCCACAACATCAACATGTGGATGCCACTAGCATTCTCCTCTCCTCTCACAAATACTAAATTTCAAGGGTCAAGTACCAGCCAATTATAGTGTCTCTCACTGTTCCCCTTGTTGCAGTAGCCATAGCCAGCTACAATGCACATGGCATAACATAACATAACATGTATGTACACATGTATACACATATGCATACATATATAAAATATGTGTATATATTTATGTAGAAATTTAATGTATTATGTGTGTATGTGTGGGTGGGTATGAAATCAAAAGGGTGAGTATAAGGAAAGAGAAAGCATCCAACCTTGAATACCCACACAATGTCTTAGCCACAGATTTGTCATCTTGCATGGCTTCCCCCAGAGTGATAGAACAATCAATCATTCACTCTCCAACTTCTAACACCCAGAGAATAGAAAAAAATGCAAAAACCACATGCTAAGGGAGAAAGATACTTCTCAATACCTATTTTATTACTCATTCTCTTTAAATCATCATTGTAATCATCACCATAATTCTTTAACCTAGAGGAAAAATTATAATAATTTATGTAGACGAAAGGGCAATGTGTGGGCGCCAGTTACGATAATGTAGATTATTTCACAAATGTGAAGTAATGCCAGAAAGACACCAGTCTTTCTCTTAGATGCACAATTTATAAAGTTGAACATCATTTCTGCATTTAGAAAATAGAATAACACCATTACTCAGGTCACTGCATTCAAATATATCTCTTTACTGACACAAAAAGGGTCCAGGTAAAGAAGTGAACCTGATGTGTATTTGTGTGTGTGTGTGCACGCGCGTGCGTCAGCATTATTTTTCTATAGGGATTGTGCTTTTTCCCTAGTTCCAGATTCATCTTTCTTATGAAGATGGAAAATATTGCCAGTGGAGAAGAAAATGGCTTATTAATACTTGTACAGTATTATGTAGCATTGTGGAACAAACTGAAACTAAACTGTGAACATTCTGTCCCATCATCAGTTCCACGGCAGACACCCTAATGGTTATAGATGTAGCATAAGACCTGTGATTTGCATTGCTGGAAAAGGGGAGGCCCCCACCAAAGTGGACGGGCACTCATCTATAACTTAGTAACTATATCCTAGATGTTTACCTAAGGCACAGAAGAGCTTAAATGATATGCCCAGCTACACATAGCACTCAGCACCTATGCTGCCTCCCCTGAGGGTTTGAAAATATCAGGGATGAGATTTAAACCTATGTCTGCCTAACTTCATGTGTAAAACTCAAATCATTAAATAAAATTGGCTTTACAACCTCAGGTTTAGAAGTCATATTTTTTTGTTGTTTTGTGGAGGACAGTTGTGTGTTAAGCAACTTGTCTGAAGTCACACAGCTAGTTTTTGTGTTAAGTGTCTAAGACCAGATTTGAACTCAGGTCCTCCTGACTCCAGGGCCGGTGCTTTGCTAAAGGAAAAAGACAAAGCAGTTGTCTAAAGCTGGTTGCTAAGTATATAGTGGCAAGTCCAAAACAGTTGTATTCACAAGTATTTTTCTATGTAGATTACTTAATCTCCACTAATTTATAATATAAAAACATCTGATGGAAAATTCATTGAAAAATCAAATGCTAATCGTGGAAAAGAAATTCCATACATTGCTATATGCTGCTTTGTACAGCACAATCTTTGCCCTTTATATCAAATTGCATATACGCAGACTGAGAGATGTAAAGTACTCAACTATTTCCAATCAGAGTTCATGGGCCATTTCAGCATAGCAATGTGAAATGTAAGAATAACTAAAGGTGGCAAACAAAATGCTTGGTCTGAAAATAAAGAAACTTCACTAGCCAGGTCAAAACCCCAAAGAAATCAAAGCTGTCACTGTTGCTGATGTATCTGTATTTGAGGAGGTGAGCAATTAATCTGATACACACACACACACACATATACATATGTAAATACTAAATAAACTGAAAAATCAGATGTAAATAAGAAATTATGGAATACTTATGTAGTTTTAAAGGAGTGCTTTCTAATTATATAATTCTTAGACTAATGGAAGAAAAATTTTCCTTTTCAGAAATTGAATTCCTTTAAAGAAAAAAATAAGAACCATAAAATGTCAATTAAATGGTGTAAAATATGCTAAGCCAAACTATATGCTTAAATTGGCCTTATCCTCATGTGATACCATCAGTATTCAAAGTCTCTGACATATCATGTCAGTGAAAACCTATTTTAGACATGTAAAAAGAGGGATTTGGACCCTGCAGGTCTTTTTTCATGCCAACTCAGAGCTATAGACAAAATGCTGAAGTACATATTAAGTACTGTGAATCATTTTGTATATCATATTGCCAGCTTCACTTAGATATAATAATTCACAAATTGATATGTACGTTCCCTTCAAACATTTTGAAGTAGTTGCCATTGTTTGCAACTCATAAGCAATAAATATTGTTTATCAAAATAAAATTATGACTTGCTCCTCCCCAAATTACACATATCATCATTTGTAAAATGCATTAAACAGTCCAGTGCATTGACACATTTTGTATATAGATGACAATCATTTCAGCATGTGAAAGAGAACATCCTACCATCTTCCATACTGAATCCTTCTTGTGAGAAAAGAGAAACTAACAGCTTGGTCAACCCATCTAACACTCAAATGGAGCAAGTCCCTGCCACTTTGCTATGAGAAAAGAGGCATGATTAGTTATTTTCTGAGAATTCTATTAGCTTTTTTTAGCTAAGTAGATATTTGATTCCTTTGAAGAATTAGTTGATTTTTGCATTTTGAACTTATACGCCAAAAAAGTATATTTCCAGAGCAGAACAGAAAAATTATTATATACAAAATCATGAATCACTATTTCACCCTGCATGCTATTTTTAAAAAGTATATCAATTCCATGGGACAGCGAGGCGGCAAAGTGAACAGAGCACTGGCCCTGGAGTCGGGAGGACTTCAATTCAAATGCAGTCTCAGATGCTTGACACTTACTAGCTGTGTGATGTTGGGAAAGTCACTTAACCCATTTGCCTTGCCCACCACCCTCCAAAAAGAAACTAGATTAATTCCAAATGTTGCTCTCAAAATCTGTGTTACTTCCAAATTTTGTTCTAAATATTCAAAAAAAAGTTCAAATAAACTCCTTTCTCACATCACTATTGCTAACCACTTTTGCTCTCACCTTTGCTCTCAATAATTGCTCCCCAATTAAATACTGAGAGAAAGAGAAAAAATAAATAAAAACATCATTAAGCAAAATGTGTACACATAGTGGCCATGTGCAAAAATATGGTGCTCCTTGAATCTATTGCCTCTATCAAGAAGTGGGCAACTGTATCTGCAAGCAGCATCAACATCTGGGTTTTTTCAAAGCCAGGGGCTCAACAGCTTCCCAGAGTCTCATCTGGTCAAATCACACAACTCTTCTCAAAGTGAGCCCCAAAGCAAAGCCTCACATCAGGGTGTATATATAGGCTTCTCCTGGGTCAGCCCTCTTGACCCACTGTCCAATTACAAAGTAACAAGGTGTGGCCATTCCCAAAAAACAGGCCTCTTGCCATGGGCTCCACATGACCAACAAATCAGGGAGCATTCTTGGAGCCACTTAAGCAAAGGGGCTAGGGGCAGGAAAGAGCTTCAGATTCCCATTACAGCAACATGCTTCATTGTAGGTCCTCTGGAGACATGGTTGGTCATTTCATTGATCAGAGTTCTTAAGTCTTTCAAGATTATTGTTTGCTACAGTTTTGGGGGGTCAGGATGTATAGGTTTCACCTATACCCTTCCTCAACAGG
>JAQQSW010015995.1:0-11765 GCA_028646575.1 Pseudocheirus occidentalis | reverse complement strand
TCTCTCCACACTCAAAATGGGGGTGTTTATAATCTACCTTGAAAGACAGAATATATGAGTTTTACATTTAAAAGAAGACTGGTGATGTTCAGTGGTTTATAACTTGATTTTCTGTATACTTCCCAAAGAAAAGCTTAAACAATCCTTTAAGGGTTAAACAATTTTAGGGTGATTGTGGTATGCTTAGGAGGGCAACACATTTTTACATAGATGAGTTTTACTATGTTCATTTAAAAGGGGCTTGCACTTCTGGGGAAAAATATGTTTTATGGGTGTCTTTTGTGATGTAACAATCATTTTGGGAGAAAGTCTTATCAACTTTTTATCAAGTGAACCCTTCCTTTTTTAAAGTTATATTTTATTTTTAAATATGTTTTTGTTTCTTTAAATATTTATTAATTTCATTTAAATATTTTTAACATTCACTTTTTGAAATTTTGGGTTCTAAATCCTCTCCCTCCCTTGCAACTCCTTGAGAAGGCAAGCACAAGGGTACCCATTATCCATGTGAAGTCACATGAGGCATATTTCTACATTATCCATTTTACAAAAGAAAACATGGATACACACAAACAAGAAAAATACAGAAAATGAAAACAAGAACGTTTCAATGTGCCCTCAGAGTTCATCAGTTCTCTCTCCAGAGGTAAATAGTATTTTTCATCATGGGTCCTCTAGAATTGTTTAGATCATTGTATTGCTGAAAATAGTTAAGTCCATCACAATTGATCATCCTACAGTATTATTGTTACTGTGTACAATGTTCTCTTGCTTTTGCTCAATTCACTTTGATCCAATTCATGAGTTCCCTGGTTTTTTTTCTGAAACCATCTTGTTCATACTTTCTTGTAGTGTAGTTTATCATAGTTCATAACCATATACTGCAACTTGTTCAACCCTTCCTTAATTGATGGGCATCCCTTCAATTTCCAATTCTTTGCCACCACAAAAAGAGCTACTACAAAATTTTTTTTTGTACAAACAGGCCTTTTTCTCTTTTCTTGGATCTCTTTGGGATGCAGACTTAGCAGGAATATTACTGGGTTAAAGGTTATGTACAATTTTAAAGCCCTTTGGGCATGTGAACTTTTCCAAAAGACAAACAATTTAAACCACATGAAATTAAAATAGTCAGCAAATACAACATTCAGTCCTATTAGTTCCCTACTTCCTAGTTGAGAAGAGAAAGGTATGTTTGATTATCTGTTCTCTAGGGCTATGATCAATTCTTCAGTTACTCAGAGTTCAACTTCCTTCTAGAGTTTTTCATTTAGATTTTCATAGTCATGAGGCATAATGCTATTCAACTTTACTAATTTCATTCTTCACCAGTTCATCATTTTTTTTGTTTCCCTAAATCTCTCTTTTGTAGTTACCATTTTCTTCCCACATTTTACTCCTCCATTTAGTAAAATAAAACATTTTTCTCTTTTAAACATCCCCCAATTATTGGACATAACCGCTCGCCTTTTTTCCAATAGTTTGCTGAAACTAAGAGTGCTTTTGTGAATGTTTTTGTATACATCAGACTTTTGTTTCCGCCTTTTAACTCCTTCAGGTTTATGCCTGATTGAGGATTATAGGGTAAAATCAGTGTAGTCACTCTCTAAGTAAAAAGTCATTTCAAAAATGTTAGTTTGATTTTTAACTCTGCTAATAACGTGTCCCTCTATTCCTAAAAGCTTTTGAATATTGGCTATTTCTATCTGACATTTCTAGCAATGAGCAGAGTATGATATAAAACTTTAAAGTTTTTTAAATTTGTATTCCTCTTAGTAGTAGTGATTTGGAATGTTTTTAAATGATCGTTTATAGTTGGATTTTTTCTTTAGAAAACTTATTTTTATTCCTCAATTGATAAATAGTCAAAAGATATGAACAGGTAGTTTTCAGATGAATAAATAAAAGCTATCTCTGGTTTGTTGGTTGTCTTTTCTCAAAGAGGACCAAAATGACATCACTAGGCTAGGTAATGTGTCTGATTGTGACTAATCAGTCCAATGCTAGCTCAGAATGCTTTACCACAGACCAACAAACCAACTGACCGACAACATAAAAGGAAAATGATACATGTTGAAGATGTGAGAAAATTGGAACACTAATGCATTGTCTAGTTGTGAACTGATCCAACAATTCTGTAGAGCAATTTGGAACTATGCCCAAAGGCCTATAAAATTGGGTATACCCTTTGAGTCAGCAATACCACCGCAAGGTCTATGTCCCAAAGAGTTTACAAAAGAAGGGAAAAGAACCCACATGTACAAAATATTTAAAGCAGCTCTTTTTGTGGTGGCAAAGAATTGGAAATTGAAGGATGCCCATTGATTGGGGAATGACTGGACAAGTTGTATGTGAATGTAATAGAGTACTATTGTTCTATAAGAAATGATAAGTAGGCAGATTTTGGAAAAACCTGGAAAGACTTACATAATGCTAAGTGAATTGAGCAGAACCAGGAGAATATTGTATATAGTGACAGCAACATTGTGTGATGACTGACTTTGAGAGATTAGTTCTTCTCAGCATTACAATGATCTAAGACAATTCCAAAAGATGCATGATGAAGAATGCTGTCCACACCCAGAGAAAGATCTATGGAGTCTGAATGCAGATCAAAGTATATTATTTTCTTCCTTTCTTGTGGTTTCCCCCTTTCGTTCTGATTCTTCTTTCACAAGATGGCTAATGTGGAAATATGTTTAATATGATTGTACATGTATAGCCTATATCAGCTTGCATGCCATCTTGGAGAGGGGGAATGGGAAGGAGGGAGAAAAATATTTGGAATTCAAAGTCTTACAAAAGTAAATGTTGGGGACAAAAGAGACTTACAAAAAAAACAATTTTAACTATCTATTTATAGAGGAAGGGCTATTGGTCATAAGCTTTTGTTGATTTCCCATATATGTGTATATACATATATAAGAAATTTAGCAGTAATATTTGATATAAATATTTTTTTCATTTAATTTCCCTCCTTTTTTATAGTAAGTCTTTTTATTTCTTTTTTTTTAAACAACCAAAAGGTTGGGGCAGTTTCCCTAAGGAAATTCAGTTCATTCTCTTCCTATTTAATAAAGAGACCCAGTCAGTCAGTTACTGAGCAATGTTTACTATAAGTAAAAGTGTTTTCTACAGACCATACACTGTCCTAAGTGCAACAGATTGGATATAGGGATGAGAGAATGAGGAGTCAAAGATAGCATATAGATTATGAGCTGGAATGACTGGGAAGATCTGATGGTAGCCTCAGTAGTAATAGGGAAGATGGAAAGAAAAAAAGGCTTTGTGGGAGAGTGATTTCGGTTTTGGCCAACTTAAGATGACTACTGAATATCCAAAAAATGTATATATAGCAGTTGGAGAAAAGGGTCTAGAAGTCAGGAGAGAAATTATGGCTAGATAAATAGATAAGTGAATTATCTACATAGACATGATCATTGAATCCATGGAAGCTGATGAGATTCCCAAGCAAAATAGTTTATAGAGAGAAGAGAAGAGAAGAGGGGCCAGGGCAAATCCTTGAAGGACAACCATAGTTACCCAGCATGGCTTAAATAAAGACAGTGAAAGAATCTGAAAAGCAGCAGTCAGACAGGTAAGAAGAGAACTCAAAGAAAGTAGTGTTTTAAAAACCTGGAGAAAAACATCAAGGGAAAGAAGGTCTCTTCTTAATTATTACCCTTCTTAATCTTTCTGCAGTATTTGCCCCTGGCTCTACCACACCAGTGTGTCACATATATTGATTTAGCTCTCATATCTCTTCCAACCTACTGACCATTTAGAAATAGGTATTTAATTGCATAGGCATTCCCAAATCAAAATATTTGAAACATAACTATCTTTTCACTAAAACCTTGCCTTCTTCTCAATTTCCCTGTCACCATAGAGGGCTAGACAATCTTTTCACTCACCTACGTTCATGTTTTCTATTAGTGTTGGACTCTCCTTGCTCATCCCACATTTTCAAATGTTGCTAAATCTTATACTTTTATCTTTTATAACAACTCTTGCATACAACTTTTATTTCTACCCCATCTTAATTCAGGCCCTCATCATTTCTTACCCGAATGGTTTGTTACAATAACTTTCTATTAGATTCTACTCCTCAGGTCTCTTTCTACTCTAATCCATCCTCCAAATAGATTGGATAAGGGGTGAGGTCTAAATAGCTGCAAAATGGTCTTCGTAAAGTGTAGTTCTTCTCAATTAAACTTCAATGGTTCTCTATTACCTATAGATTCAAACATTAATTCATCTGCCTGCATGTAAAGCTCTATATAATCAAGTCCCTTCTTAATACTAAGTTTCATTAACATATTACTCTCCTTCATACTTTCTTTGGTCCAGTCATATTGACTCGGCCTATAGAAAAGATGCATATGGAGTAGATGAAAGTCAGACCTAGGGGTTAAAGCATCAGCATCTCGAGACCATAGAATATACATACACACATGCATACACACATATATATACATACAAACATATTTTTATATCTATATACACACATATATAGGTGTAGTCCCCCCACCCCCAAATGTAAGCTCCTTGTAGGCAGAGACAGTTTTGCTTGTTATTTATTTTTCTTTGCATAATTGAGCACAGAGCCTGGTAAGTAATAAAGGCTTGTTGATTGATGAAGACAGAAAAATATTTTTAAAGTGTTTAGGGATTGCTAAGTATTAAGTAGTAGAATGTGTATATTGGCCTTGAAATATATATAAAGAGAACAAGAATTCCATTTCCTCCAGTGTGGCTTTGAAAATCACAGTGCTGATGAGCCTGATTTTAGACCATTTCCCTCTTTTAGAAGAGCTGTGTAGACACATTTTCTCCCACAGGCTGGTCTCTCTTAGGAGAGTTGTATAGACAGGTCTGCCCATACATTTGCATTGAGTTTCTGTTCACTCTTGATTTTACAAATTTCCAATAAATGTTTCTGAGCAAAAAAAAAAAGCAACAGAATTCTAGGAGTCCAAACAAAACATTTAGGTTGGAATCAAAGAATGAAGTTCATGACTATAGGTTAAACTGGAAAAGCTGCTATCTTGACTAATAACTTTATTTTATTACAGAAGAAACTGAGGTCCTGATAAGTTATTCTCCCAAGAACACATAGATTATAATCTAAGACCTCTACAACAACACATTGCCTTGACAAAAGATTTTGTGCTTTACTTGAGAGCCCTTAAAGAATTTTGACCTTTGGGATGTCATAATGGCACTTGTGTTTTAGCAAAGTTAATCTGTAGAGTTCTGCTGATTGTGTCAGAGGGGAGAGGCACTCATGGTAGGGAAGACACTTAGGAGGCAAGAGTCAGGAAGAGAGGTAGCAGGCTGTGAATGGGGACATGTGGGTGAGATTGAGGAGAAGTAGAATGGGCACAGCTTGACAAGAGATTTAGATCCAGACATGAGGAAAACAAAAGGATCTCCAAAGGTTTTGAATTGGGCTTTCTGGAACAATGGCAGCTGCATTGGCAGAAATAAAGAAGTTAAGAGAAGGAGATGGTTTCAGGCCCAAGGTCGATGAGTTTGGTTTTGAACATGAGATGTACAGTTCTATTTCTACACCTCACCTTCCAGAATATATGGATCAATACTACGAAAAACCGTTTTTATTGGTTTAATTCTTTAATCCTCAATTACCATGTTTTCAAGTCTCAGAAGTGTACTGTCATGAATATACTGGAGTCTAATTATAGCCACCCCACAAAAGATTGAGTTTGAAATGACTTTGGTCTTGAACTGTTCAAAGACATTGAACAGGTTGAAAAACAAAACAAAACAAAACATAACTACCTTGGGAAAACATGGTTCTGTAGCATAAGGCCCTAAGGAGCTACTGTAGCAAGTTCCCATTAGGGAATAAGGGCAGGATCTGTGATTTCATTGTTCTAGAGAACTCTCACGTGAAAAAACTTCTTCCAATGCAGATAGCCACCCTGATTACCACTTATACATTTAAAGAATTGCCTAGAACACGCAGAAGTGATTTCTTGTGGTTATTTATTCATTTAGTCTTGTCTGATTCTTTGTGGCCAGGGAACCAACTGTGCATGGCGTTTTCTTGGCAAAGATATTGGAGTGGTTTGCCATTTCTCTGACTTCCTTCAGGTTTAGGTTAAAATCCCACTTTTTGCAAGAAACTTTTGCTGGTCCCTTTTAACATTAGGGCCTTCTGTTTAAGATTACCTTCAATTTATTTTGTATATATCTTGGTCGTACATAGTTGTTTGCCTAAAGTCTCCAACATTAGAGCATGAGCAGGGACTGTCAGCTTTCTTTATATCTCCAGTGCTTACTAAAGTCCCTGACACATATCAAGCACTTATTATATGCCTCTTGATTTGACATTTTAGTCTCACTGCCCATCACTCCCCTTGATACAGTGCTATGGTTTAGTCAAGTTGCCTTACCTGTTTTTTTCTACATGGCATTTCATTTATTGTTTCTTTACCTTAAACAGAAATATTCCTGCTTTATACCTGAAATGCACTTCTTCTCCAGGTTTAGGCAGGGGTTAAGTGACTTGCTCAGGGTCACACAGCTAGTAAGTGTCTGAGGTAACATTTGAACTCTGCTCTTTCTGATTTTTCTGATTCCAAGCCCAGTTCTCTATCCACTGTGCTACCCAGCTGCCCCTAGTAAATGACTTACTCAGGGTCATAAAGCCAGTATATATCAGAAGCAGAACTTGAATACTGGTTTTCTTGGATTCTGAGGGCATATTTTTATCTACTAAACCATGGGTTCCTCTCGGTATAGATTATTGACCCAAAACAAAGTTTTGTCCATTTAAGATAATTGCATCTCTGCCCCACTCACCTCTCTACCAATACAACCATGTACATACACAAACACACACACACACACGTACACACACACAGATTTAGAGGGCATTCTAAATGACTTCATGATGTACATGCGGGTAAGCTATGTGGCTAATGGCTTGTAGTGGTGGTAGTAGTGGAGAACATATGTATGTATGAGTGTGTGCACATGCATCTGTGTGTGTGTGTGTGTGATGGAGGCCAGGGGAGGTGTGTAAGACCACTGACAATGCTCTGAAACACTCACATGAGAGCTTTACCACATTTACTCTCTCAAGAATAGACGGTGACACATCATCATGGTTTCAATTGAATGAGGCGAGATCGAGTGATGGAAGCTCAGAGGACCTGCCTCAATCCTTGAAGTGACAGCTGGAAGTCAAACCCCATTTACTTGTGTTGTTTCAAAGGGCTGGTTAGAAAAAAAAAGTAGAAGAAAAAGACATTTGGAGGGAATAATTTCGGGCCTCTGGGGAGAAATGATTATTGATTGAGATGAAGTATACTTGGCCAGAGAGGAAATTTGCTCCTAAAATGAGAGTTGGTGAAATTAAATTTCAAGGGAGCAATGAAGTAACAATGACTGCTTAAATTAAGGTGTTTTTTTCTGTTTCTGAGAGTTCTTGTATCCCTTAATCTGAGTTGTTTTTTTTTAAACTTAGTGATTACTTGATTCTATCCTATGACATTTGAGTGTGGCAAATCTTTCTTTAACTTTGGCTGTGGGTGAAAAGTGGAAAGATCCTTCTAGTCTCTTTCTTTCTTGGGGGTTAAACTAATGATTTATTATCATTCTTTGCAAGAGGTGGTTTAGTAGGATGTTCCTAAAAGTAGAGTATTGTATGAGATCACTCCTCTTGAGAAGAAAAGGTCTGACAGATGCCTCATTAAAGAGAATTTGGAAATTTACCTCAGTCAGAAGAATTGTAGAGCTCAGAAAGACTGAAGAAAGCAAGGGGAGCTCTTGGTGTCAAAAGAATGATGATAATAATAACAATGGTAATAATTATAATTGTTTTGCCACTATGAACTTTTCATGTTTTCCTTTCTAAAAAACAATGATGATATTGATGATGTTGATTACAGTGATGGTATTGTATCTTTTCAGGCTTCCCATAACCCTCTGAAATAGAGAGGGTGTTTGTTGAGTCCATTTGATAAATGATAAAACTTAAGCTCACAGACATTGTGTCCACTTATAAGAAAGAGTTCGTTGTCTTTAGTTGTTTCAGTTGTATTCTGCCTCTTCATGACCCCATTTGGGGTTTTCTTGGCAAAGATACTGGAGTGGTTTGTCATTTCCTTCTCCAGATCATTTTAAAACAAAGTCAAAAGATGTGGCCAAGGTCACACAGCGAGTAAATTTCTGAGGTCGAAATTGAACTCAGATCTTCCTGACTCTAGGCCTGGCACTCTATCCACTGTGCCACCCAACTGTCTTAGTAAGAGCAGAGACTAATTTTGTACCTCAGTTCATTGAATGCAAGTTTCATACTCTTGTTGCTACTTGTGTTGCCTCCCCAGGTGGTCAGTAAAGTACCAATGAATACCTTACACCCATTTTCCAACTGTGACAAGGGAGTGGGACTACAGGCAATGACCTGGGGCTAAACATCTAGAGATAAGTTTGAGACATTCTCTGAGGGTTTCCTGAGACTGTCATCAGCCTATATACACCTATATGCAGCTCCAAATAGTAGTAGCTTGGTCTAGAATAATTTTTTTCAATGTGGGATTTACCACATTTACCCCCTTCAGATTATGCATACTCTTTCCTTGCTTTCTTCTTCTATGATCTAAGGCTAAGATACTCACAAGACAGGATGACAGATAGGGCTAGAATCCTGAATTCTAACAATGTGGCTGCCTTGGTTCTCAATAGTAAATATCTATATACTTCAGGTTGTGAGAAAAAAGAAGTGATTTCTATAAAGAAACTTGAGTGTGAAGGATAAAAATTCTAAAGAAACAAGTAGAAACAAATATTTTTTCCTCCACTTATTCAGGTCCCAGGCATTCTTAAAAGCTTAACTCCTTCCTCCTCTAGTAAACCTTCTTTTAATCCATTCCAAAACAGAGGATGTTTCCTTCACTTTGATATCTTGTTTTACTTTATTCTATTTAATTTTCTTATTAATGCAATATCTTTGTGCTATTTAGTGAAGTGTTTTAATAGATGATAATTCATTTAAAATAATTTTCTGTGTATTGATACTTCTTTTATTTTGAATTCTGTGTTCTTCAAGGACAAGGAAAATTTATTTTGAGACTCTTCAATGCCTAACACAATGCTGGGCATACAGTAGGCATTCAATAAATCACTGTGGATAGATCATTGCTGTTTAAAAAATGACTGAAACAGTTTTCAACCTGGTCTTGTCCCATAATCTACTCTCAATTTCTAGAATTCCAGTGACTATGTTTCCTGTACATCCCAGCAGGGAGCTACCAGGAGAACTCTCAGACTTCCCCCTTCTCTGTTATATTAAAACCAGCAATAACAAAGAATACCTTTGTTATTGGAAGAACAGTGGAAAGGAGTACCAAGAGAACTGGCAAGGGAAACTAGGGTAAATCTTGCTGAGGAGGAATGCAAAGAAACATGCATTTATTAAGTACCTACTATGTACTGAAATTGAAATTGCAGAAGATAAAATGTTAAAAAAAATCTGAAGCCTCTTTTTTTCTCTGTCATCTCTTTATTTTAATGAACAGACAAAGGGAATTTAATCTGGGGAGTGCAGCAGTTTCACCTTCTCCCTAGAGACTCATCTCCATCTCCATCCCAGCAGAACTGGCTGTTTCATCATTTTGTTAACACTTTTTCTTGATACATGTTTTTCTTTGCATTTTTTCTTATTTCTTCTCTGTTTTCCCTCCTTCCTTCATTATCATTGTTGCCCACTTGGTCAGCAGACTGATAAACATTAAATGTTCATTTGTTTAAACTAACAGAGTGTGGTCAACTGGTTCCCCAGGGAGGAGAGAAAGCCAAACAGGTCTAAAATGGCATCATTTAGGAACACAATCAATTCATTATCTTTTTCATAAAGTTCACATATGCACACATTAATCATCATGGCGTGGTGCTGGGCAGAAAGTTCTTACCTAAGCAAGTTCCACACTGCAGTATCTCTTTAGCATTTAATGGCCTTCTGCAGCTTGGCTTTTACTGTCTGCTCACTCAACTGTTGTTTTATGAGGGCTCCTGCACATCTTGGAGATGCCCCAGTTGAGCTTCCTATAGTGAACTGTCAAGTCCAGATGTTGGCACCTTTCCAAAGAGATATTGACAAGCAAGTCAACACTCCATATGGATCGACCATTACAAAATATGGGGAATTCTGAAGTATCCTAAGAGATCATTTGAGAACTTTTCCCACTACTACCCCGTTCACTTTAGCGTTTTACTTTCTGAGGGCAAATGAATATTTTCAAGGATTTGGCTAATAACACAATTCTTTCTACATTATTATTTAGACTCTCCTGAGGAATATGAGCTATTAGACAGTCTGAGTCCTTGAGAATTATTGTTTTCTTCACCTCTTGCCCTTCTATAGCCTTTCTACTGTCTAATAGATATTCATATTTCTCAGTGGTTTTATATCTGGTACAATAGATCACTCAAATCCTGAGGGTTCAAATAAATATTTCATTTAATAAGAACATATTAAAATGTTTCCAGGTAGAAACAACATTCTAGATGGTTTAAAAAAAACAACCAATGAATAGTTCACAGGAAGATAAATGCATGTAAAGAATGTTCCCTGGGGTCTCAAAAACCCTGTCACTAGTGTTCTAGAGCTGATTTTATATCCTCCATACCCAAAAGGCCCAGATCAATCCATCTAGAGATAAAGTGAACTTAAACTGTCTCAGGTTTGTTCCATAGCCTCTTTATTCAAAACAATGCTAGCTGGCAGTTAATTCAAACCTCTTCACAGTGCCCAGGTCTACTATTCCACCCTACTCTATGAAGTCTTCCTGCCCTCTTCAGCCCAACTTTCTCCCCTCCTCAACCATTAGATGGTAAGCCTTTGGAGGGTGGCAGGACTAATTTTGCCCTTTTGTATCCCTAGTGTTTAGTACAGTACCTGTCATATACTTGGTGCTTAATAAGTGTTGAGTGATCAATCAATTGATACCCATAGGGTCTAGCTGAAGCCTCAGTCCTCCCTCACAAGTACCTCATCTCTAACCTACAGCTGTTTCAAAGTTAGCACAAGAGGTTCCTCACAATGAAGGTGAGGGGAAAGAGACCCTTCCCTATAGACATGACATGATACCCTTGCTCATGTCCAGCTTGTGTAGTGTATCCATCAGTAAAGATGTAAATTCATCATCAAAGAAGTGGGGGTATTGGTGGAGAGGGTAGCATGTTCCTGTTACATTCTACAAGGCTTTATGGTTTTTATTTTTGTTGTTTCAAAAAAAATTCCACCCATTGATAAATCCCATTGATCAAGTTTTCTAGAATGTCCTTACAAAGTCTGAGCTGCTCAGATTTAACAATAAATGGGTCCTGACTGTTAGACTAATTTCAATGATTATTTCTGAAAAGCTTCTTGCTCTCCCAGTCTTAGGACATGGGTTGGTTTCATCATTCCTCCAGAATGGTGAAGCTTTCAGTCCAATTGCCTCCCTTCCTCACATAGGAAAAAAATCCGGAAGGAGAGTGATACAGTCTAGAAAGGTCTATAGAGGTCTAGAAAGAATGGGACATTATGGAAGCCTTCAAATAATTGAGGAGCTGTTATGTGCAAGAGGATGCTAGTTAAGAAGAGGGAACTCAGAACATTGGATGTGACCAGTCAGTTGGTCAAGACCTACTACATGTTACGTGCAGTACTGAAGTGGGGAAGATACAAAGAAAGGAAAATAAAATACAGGTTCCCAGACTTGGGCCCTTTCTTTTTTAAAAACAACCCCCCC
>JAQQSW010015994.1:0-11765 GCA_028646575.1 Pseudocheirus occidentalis | reverse complement strand
CAATACATATATTATTTATATATTATATAATATGTAATTTATATATTAATAATAGATCATATATAATAATATAGATATGTATTTATATATGATATAAATTTATTATTATTATTATTATTATTATTATTATTATTATTATCTACATGCAACTTGGAAGTTAGGGATACAGGCACTGGGATGGGGAGACCCACCCTCCCCTACCAGAAAGTTAGAGGGGTGTTGGAGGAGGACATAAAAGAGGGCAGATTGTGGGAGAGGCTTTACAGTGGTATCGCTGTTTTGGGGTTATGGGTAGGGGAAAGACAGGGAGAAAATTTGTAACTCAAAATCTCATGGAAATGAATGATGTAAACAAGCAAATAAATAAAATAATTAATTAAAAAATAAAATAAAATATCCCTTTTTTCGTGCGGCTAGGTGTTACAGTGAATAGCATACTGGCCCTGGAGTCAGGAGGATCTGAGGAACAAAAAAAAAAGAAAATTTCCTATCTATAGAAGACAATATTATCTTAAACTCTAACATATCATTGACTATATGTGTGTACACACACACGAATATCAAGAGGTACGTATATAAAAAGCCTGTGATTTCCTGCTACTTGATCCACTGAATCAAGTTACAAAGCCTTCTACAACTTATAGTTTTAGAGAGTTGCCCGTAGTTCATAGAGATTAAATAATTCAGGTATCTTGTAAACAACAAAGGTGGGATTTGAATCTAGGTCTTCCTGTTACTAAGTATAATGCTGTGTCCACTAGTAACATTGAGTTCATTTTTTTTCCCAAGGCAAAATATATGTATTTTTTAATGGCTGGCAAGTTTATTGAATGGATGTTTCATTAAACTCCAAGCTCAGTACAGGAAGCAGAAGACAAAGAAAAGTCAAGGCAGCACGTCCTCCCTCCCCCCACCCCACCCCAGCCTCTCCTGGCTGGCAGGCAGATATTGTCTGAGCCACTTCCCAAAGCTGAGCCCTGGGGGCTGGACCCTAATAGGGAAGGCTGGTCTACTCTATAAGAAGCTTTGGGCAGGCGCTGAATTGAGTTCATTTTTGTGATGAATAATAGTAACTAGAAATATCTCAATTTATAGCACAACTATCAAGTTCAAATTGGTAGTTCTTTTTTGAAATCATGAAGATTTTGAAACTATTTTTACATTTCATTACATGTCCTAAGTTTCCTGTGTTTTTTAATAAATAATTTCACTTATGATTTTCAAATAGGAATACTATAACTCAAAACAATTCCTAGACTCAAGTCTTGTGGAATTTAGTGTCAGCATTTGACCATTAGAGGGAGAAAAAAATGAAAATAGGGGAAGTAGGAAGGAAATATGCATTTATTAAGAATAGACTGTATGTCAGACATTGTACTAAGGCTTATTTGCATATATTATTTCTTTTGAGCCTCACAACAACTCTATGAGGTACATTCTGTACTCCATTTTGTGTATAAACTGAAGCAAAGAGATTAAGTGACATTTTCAACTTTACACACCTAGTAAGTGTCAGAGGCTGGAATTAAACTCAGGTCTTTCGAACTCCAAACCCACAGTGCCACCTAACTTCCTTAGTATGTGTATATTGCTATTCTTATTTATATGACTACAGTAGTTATTATGTGGATATATCTAAAAGTTCCATTAGTGGAAGAAACATATATGTACCAGGATATTGTATATATATCCAGACGCAAAGCAAAACAAAATTAAATGGTATTGGGGACAATTGATGAGAGCAGTTTGGTTCAGTGAAAACAACATCAGATTTGAAATCAAAGGACGTTGAGTCATATCCTAGATCTGCTCCTTATATGAAATGAGATATGTAACTTTCTCTCTCTGAATCTCTGTGACTCCTTCCACTCTATGTCTACTGTTTTGAATTTACAAATGTACAGTTACTAATGTTGTGCATCCACTAAAGCCTTACTTAACTCTATCACGGTTGCATTGTAAATAATCCAGGATTACTGAAAGTCCTTTTAGCAGGACACAATCTTTGTCATGTCTCACTGAGGATGGAAAGGCTTTGGTTCTAGACTGCATGTGAATGGTCTCAGAAAATATAAAACTACATGTGAAAAAAAAGTCATCATTTCAGTTGTAGAGCAATGAACTCTTTCGACTAGGCAACACTCAAAAGTCTATTTTTTTCATTCATTTATCCAACAATTTTAAAGCACTTCTGTGTACAGTATACTGTCCTAAGAGAAGCTTTAATTTTTAAATAAGACACAGTCCTTGATTCTTTGTAGCTTCTATCTAGCATGGAGCTCAAATACATACTCCAGTGAAGACTGAATTGCACACAGCCACGCCTACTCATCCTTTGTGACCTCTTCCATGCTGAAGACCATTTCTTAAGATCCAGAAGGGTTGAGAGTACCATTTATACCAAGAAATAAAAAAATCTAAACATGGATTCTTGGCATACCATAGTATTCATAGTTCTATTACTCCTACTTACTGTTCCTCAGAAAGAAAACAATTATTCCTAGAGGGCTTTATACTTAGTTTTATTACAGCTGTCAAAATGTCATAGAAGTCATAGAATTATCCCATTCACAAAAGTGATGGTAAAGATGAAAGGCAGTTTCATGGTACAGCAAGCATATTAGCATACGATTTAGAGAATATCATCTGCTAAAGAGGTAAATTTGGTGTTATGGAAAGAACACTAAATTAAGAGTCAGATACCCCAAGTTCTAGTCTGGATTTCACAACCAACTAGCTGTGTAATATTAAGTATGTCCCTTGATGACCTCCCTGTTCCTGTGTCCTTTGTATAAAATGAATCATTTGGAATAAATGATCCTTAAGGATCTTTCTGGCTCTATAATTCTTTGAAATGTTGGGAGTGGATTTCAGATAAAGAAATCATTTAGATAACATGTTATCTTTCCAATGAAAGTGTGTTTCAATAAAACATAACTTAAAAAAAACAGATGTGCAGAAGAGGATTGTAGTGTTATAGAATGCACATTCCTTGAGGATAGGCATTTCCTCATTTTTGTTTTTGCATCCCCAGGACTGAACACCCAGAAATTGTTCACACAATGGGCGCTCATTAAATGTTTGTTGAATTGAATTGAGTTACATAAGTCAATTTGTTCACATCAAAATACTATTGATTTTCTTTTTCTTTTGAAGGTGTAGCTTTATGAATAGAATAGAGATTAGAACTATATAACATTGAGCCACTGGAATTCATATTGTTCATAATGAAAATGGGGATTCTCAACATAATTTCTGACCTTTTTGGGGGGAGTAAAAGAAATAGAAGTATTCTCAGCTGAAGAGGGGGAAAACCTTCCCATGTGTTCAGCCAGATTTATCTTTATCCAGTCACAAGTAATTCCCAATTACTTAGCAGCCAAGGAAAGCTCCTTTCATGAGTTACTACCCAGAGATGTTAACTCATAGCATGACAATGAAGAACATCATAGATACATAGTATTACTAATCTCTCTATTGGAAAAATATCTTAAACATTTCAAAGCATAGTCATATCTATAACTTTTTATCTTCCCAATAGAATCTGGTGGGTTTTGTAAGTGATGCAGACTTTTTTATCCTCTTTTGTCTGATGGCTCCTTCTCAATCTCCTTTGATATATCATCAGCCATCTGCGGTCCCCAAAGTGTGGATGCTCCCCAGTATCTGATCTGGGCCTCTTTATGTTTTCTCTCTACATTGTCTGTTGGTAATCTCATCTGTTCTAAAGCGTTCAATTATTATCTCTATGCAGATGACTCTTAAGTCTATACATTCAGCACTAATCTCTCACCTGACTTTAGCCCTGCATTGACAACTGCCTGCTAGACAGGTAAAATTTAGAATGGCAAAATGTACATGCTGGCATGTTGGAAAGAAACACTAGCTTTGGAGTCATTGGAAAAATAAGTTTAAATCTTACCTTTAATATTTGTATTTGTGTAACCTTCTAATCTCTGTGAACCTCAGTTTCAACACCATCAATATCTATCAACTGTTAAATCTAATATCTTTTTTTTTTGCAATGCCCATTTTCTTCCTACATTTTGAAGCCTTCAATACTGGTAACCAGCCTCTTTCCATAGATTGTCTTTCCTCCCTTATTTTCTATGATATTGTACTTTCCTGGTTTATTTTCTCATTCTTTAGTCTCAGTCTTTGCTGATTCACTATATAGAATATGCATATACATACATATATATGTATGCATGTGCATATCTACAACATATGTGTGCATATAAACACATATGCATAGAGGCATAAATGTGTGTTCATGTGCATATATGTTGTGTGTATATGTGTGTATGCATATGTGTGTATGTGTATATATGTTATGTCCGTGAAACATTGATTTTCCCCAGTGCTCTGATCTGAAATTTCTTCTGTGTCTAAAGTCTCTTATGTGGCTATGCCATCAACTCCCAAGGGTTTAGTTATCATCCCTATTCAATTGAATTCAGCAAACATTTATTAAAAGACATACTGTGTTTAAGGCACTGTGTTAGGCACTAAAGATGGATACATGGAGAAAAATGAAATAGTTCCTTTTCTTAAAGAGACTGTATTTTATTTTAGTTTTCAACATTCATTTCCCCAAGATTTTGAGTTACAGATTTCTTCTCTGTCTCTCCCCTACTCCTCACCTCAAGACAGCGAGCCTACTGAATACTCCTTCCTCCAGTCTGTTCTCTCTTATATCCTTCCACGTACCCCCATAACTTTCCAGTAGGCAAGATGGGTTTTTATACCCCAGTACCTATATGTCTTATTTCCAAGTTGTATGTAAAAACATTTTTTATAAATTTGTTTTTAAAATTTCCAGATACTTCTTCCCTCCTCACGCATCGCCACTGGGAAGACAAGCAATTCAATATAGGTTGTGCATGTATAGTTGTGCAAAACATTTCCATAGTAGTTGTATTATGAAAGACTAACTATATTTCCCTCCTTTCTATCCCAACCCCTAATATTTTCTCCTTTGACACTGTCCCTTTTCAAAAGTGTTTGCTTCTAACTACCCTCTTCTCTAGTCTGCCCTCCCTTCTATCATCCCTCCTCTTTTCCCCTTCCACCATTTGCTTGTAGGGTAAGGTACCCAGTTGAATGTGTATGTTATTCCCTCCTTAAGCCAGATTCAATGAGAATAAGGTTGACCCATTCCCTTTTACCTTCCTGTTCTTCCCCTACATTATAACAGTTTTCTCTTGCTTCTTTTATGTGAAATAATTTACCCTAGTCTAACTCTTCCTGTCTCCTCCCAATATATTACTCTCTCACCTCTTAATTTTATTTTTTTAGACATGATCCCATCATATTCAACTGATCCTGTGTCCTCTGTCTATGTATACATGTACACACATACATACATACTCACACATATATTTATTCACACATATACTCTCCTTTACATACATGCATGTATACACATATACACACATACATGTGTGTATACGTGTATATATTCCCTCAAATATCCTCATACTGAGAAAACTCTCATAAGTTACAATTATCATTTTACATATAAAAATGTAAATAGTTCAACTTTAATAAGTTCCTTATGATTTCTTTCTTTCTGTTTACCCTTTCATGCTTGTCTTGCTTTTTGTATTTGATGGTAAAATTTTCTTTTCAGCTCTGGTTTTTTAATCAAGAATGCTTGAAAGTCTTCTATTTCATTGAATGTTCATATTTTCCTCTGAGGTATTATACTCAGTTTTTCTGGGTAGGTGATTCTTGGTTTTAATCATGGCTCTTTTGACTTCTGGGATATCATATTCCAATCCCTTCGATCCCTTAATATAGAAGCCTCTAGATCAGTGGTTCTCAACCTTCCTAATGCCGTGACCCTTTAATACTCATATGTAGGTGTATCTGCATGTGGGTAAACCCACCAGAAGACAGATATAGGAGTGGTGTCATGGTTCCTAAGACCATCAGAAATATGTGTTTTCTGATGGTCTTAGATGACCCCTGTGAAAGGGTCATTTGAACCCCAAAGAGGTTGTGACCCACACCTTGAGAACCACTGCTCTAGATCTTGCAGTTATCTTGATTGTGTTTCCACAATACTCAAATTGTTTCTTCCCCATTGCTTGTAATATTTTATTCTTGACCTGGGAACTCTGGAATTTAGCCGTAACATTCCTGAGTTTTCTTTTTGGGATCTTTTTCAACAGGCGATTGGTGAATTCTTTCTACTTCTATTTTGCCCTCTGCTTCTAGCATATCAGGGCAATTTTTCTTGAGAATTTCTTGAAGGATGATTTCTAGATTCTTTTTCTGATCATGGCTTTCAGGTAGTCTAGTAATTTTTAAATTATATCTCCTGGATGTATTTTCCAAGTCAGTGGTTTTTCTAGTGAGATGTTACAAATTGCCTTCTATTTTTTTCCATTTGTTTGAATCTTTTTCATGGTTTCTTGATTTCTCATCAAGTCATTAGCTTCCATTTGCTCCAGTCTAGTTTTGAAGGAATTATTCTCTTCAGTGAGTTTTTAAAATTTCTTTTCCATCTGGCAAATTTAACTTTTTAAGAAATTCTTCTCCTCGTTGGCTTTTTGGGCTTCTTTTGCCATTTGAATTAGTCTATTTTAAGGTATTATTTTCTTCAGTACTTTTTGGGTCTCCTTAAGCAGATCCCATTACTTTTTATAAGTTTCTTGCATCATTCTCATTTCTCTGCCCAATTTTTCCTCCACTTCTCTTACTTGATTTTCAAAGTCCTTCTTGAGCTCCTCCATGGCCCGTGGCCAGTTTGTATTTTCCTTGGAGGCTTTCAATGCAGGAATTTTGACTTTGTTGCCTTTTTCTAGTTCCATATTTTGCTCCTCTTTGCCCCTCAAAAGATTATATGGTCTGATTGTGCTCCCTTTGTTTGCTCATCTTGCCAAACAATTACTTGAATTTCAAGCTCTCTGCAATGGTAGAACTCTGCTTCCAGAGTAGAGAGAGCTGTGTCCCAAATTGCTGGGGGTTTTGCATCTGTGTCAGAGCTGTTTGCAGAGTGGTGAGGAGGGCACTCTTTCTACAGCCACCATGAGCTCTGGCATACTAGGCTTCTTCAACCCAGAACTACCACCCAAGACTGCAGCCCAGATCCAAGCAAGTAAAAGCAGGAACAATTATGCTCTGAATGGTCATTTGGACCCCCTGTAATCTTCAGGACAGGAGTGTCACAGGCAGCCACACAGCAGCACCTGAAAACCCGTGTTCCATAACCAGTTCTCTTGCACTGGGCGGGGGGACAGACCACATTCTTCTCTCACCCTGTTCCACCAGGGTTCCCTACTAACCTTTTACTTTCTCTTTGACATTTATGGGTTGAGAAGTCTGGAAACTGCCATATCTGCTGGTAATTCACTCTCCTGAAGTTGGCTCTAGTCAGTCTGGGCTGTGACTATGGGTTGGTGCAGTTCACATGGTACTGTGCTTGACAGACTGGTGTGATAGACCCTTCCTGTTGGCCTGTCAGGCTGCCTTCAGCTAGAGATCTGTTTCTATTGTGGAAAGTATATATTTATATAGTATGTATATATGTATATGTGTATGTATGTATGTGTCTGTCTATCTGTCTGTCTATCTATCTTTCTAAATATCTAACTAAAATATATCCATGCTTACTTGTAGACTTCTGAGAGGGGTGGAAGGTAGGAAGGAGGGGAAAAAATAACAAAGTAAAAAGTGCATGGCAGAGAACAAAAGAAAACTTAGAAAGCAAAGAAAATCTGGATAGTTCTCAATAGAACATGCAATATTTATTACATAAGCTTTTTTGAAATAGAATTGTTTTGCTTTATATTTTGTGTCCTTTCCAGTTTTCTTCTATGTAGTTTTTTTTTCATTTCTTATTTTGTATTTAAGTTTTACCATTTAACTTTATAGTGTTTCTTTTCTTCATATAAATTCCACCCCACTGTATGGCATTGTATGGCACTGGATCCCTGGATTACTAATCCTGTTAAAAGTCAACACCTTAATGAGATTTAAAAATACAGACACCTCTTACAGGAAGGAAAAAGTAGTAAGTTATAGATATTAGCAAGAAATATAAGAAAGATGATTTGGATGTAGTTACATGATATTCCTGAAATGACCTTTACAGTTTAGTAGATGGTAATAAGTAAACTTTCTATCCAAGGCAGTCCTGGGTTTGTGCAGTCCTGTATGTGAACACTAGTTTACAGAGTGGAGTAATACACCAAATGTTTGAAAATATGAGGCTATTTCAAACTTTATCCCATTATCTGTTTTATGACAACCTTGTAAAACAAAGATCTTCCACATATATGGCAGCTTCCCATTTCTAAACCTCAAGAAATAAAATGAAAGTAAATGTTAAGCATCACTTTTCTGAGTAAGTGACATGCAGTTAATGCTGAGAAATAAAGCCTTGGACTTGGTAATGTGCTAACACTTATAGGTTTGAGGTGACTTTTAAATATTAAACAATTTGGCATCCTGACAGTGTCCTCTCACCCTGACAGCAGGTCTGTCAGGGCCACTTTCCCTGATGACAACTCTGGCAGGGGCAACCGGTTACTTACCACCTCAACTGAGAAGGCACCAGTGTCTTCTCTAGAACAGAAGAGTCTCAAAGGCTTGGAGGTGCAAACAGAAGGTTTATTGAGTCCTCTCCATTGGGGAAGCCTAACAGCAATATTTGAAAACCAAAAACCAAACCTGGACTTCCTGAAAACCTAAGTCTTATATAACCCCTAGACGCACCTACTACTTGTGATTTAAAAACAAAACAAAACAAAACAAAAAAACAAGGTCTGGCTGCAAGGAGCAGGATATAGCCAAATGTGGGGGTGGGAAATTGTGGTTATAGGGGCTTCACGTAGCCTCAGAATAAGGAGATGTCATCTGGAAAACCCAGTTTCTACAGGCACTAGAACTCCAAGCACTGCCTCTCCGCATGGCCTTTGAGAGACCTGGAGAGTCCAGCGCACCCTGAACTCCATGTGACCCAGACTTTTCCAGGGCCTTAATTCTCCCCCTGTCTCATCCCAACCACCTGCAACCTGCAAGTATTTCCTAGGCCCTCCCAGCATCCCACTACAATATGGCATAAAATTATTTTTCATACCTAAAGTGCTTGAAATAGTTAAGTCAGTCTTTCAACCAGAAAACATTTTTGCATTTAATATTTTTGATGTGGTAATCTGACATCTGGACTAATTGTTAGAAATGGCTAATTATATCTTTTGAATAACACAATGTATTTTCAATCTGATGCTGATTTTGTGACTAAAAATCTCTTTAAATAGGCTTGTGCTTCTTTTGATAATGTAAAATTCTGGTTATCTTCAGTAGGGACATGCAATATTGCAAAAAACTGTCTTTAAGGGAACATTACATGTTAGATATTACAATTGTGCATAATCAAATTAAAGTACAGATTTAGGCCCGTGGAAATCAATCAATGAATACATCACTATCAGTGAAGGCCTCCATTTGTGTCCTGGCTCTGTCTACCATTTAGTCTCTGTATGTCCTTAGGTAGTAACTTGAAACTCTCTGGACTTATGTTACATTACTTCAACTAGATGACTTCTGAGACCCATTCAGACTAAATCTCTGGGCCCATAATCCTACGAATATTACTTTTATCAGGTTTTTCGTGTGGTAAATGCCCAAAAAAGAGACAAGGAAACATAACTTTTCTTACGTCACTCCTCTCCTTCCCAGACTTAAATGGTTTACCACCCTTAGTTCAGTCTCTTATTACCTCTTCCCAGAACTCTGCTGTAATCTTCTAATAGGTCTCCTTGCCTGGAGTTTTTTGTAATTTTCTGTCTACAATCCCTTCTCCAGAAGGCTGTTGAATTGACATTCCTAAGATACAGGTCTAAGCATTTCTTTTTTGTTCAAGGAACTCCCAGGGCTCACAATGCAAATGCCCCTATTTGACGTTTGAAGTCCTTCATAGTCTGGGTCCAAATTCCCTTTTGAAGCTGATGGGGGTATCTATCTCATACAGTATGTTCTAGTTAAATTGACTTACTTGCTGTTCCTTAGGCCTGGTTTTACATCTTCCTCACCTTTCTCAGCACAAGCCCTCAGTGCCATCCCTTCTCACTTCCACTTCCTAGAATGTCTATTATGTTCTGAGGCTGTGGTCAGGTGACTACTACAGTCCTGGCCCATCCTGAGCTTTCTCATTGGCAGTGTTGCTTTCCCCATTTCTAAGTCCCAATCCTGCAAAAAAAAAGGAGAAAACAGGGCAAAAACTTTGTGTATATTTTTGTTCAATACTTTCTGTTATTCTCCCACAAAAGAATACAAACTCCTTGATGGCCAAGATTTTACTTTTTTCTTTGTATTTCCAGGGCTTAGCCTAGAGTTGTGTACATGGTATGTACTCAGTACATGCATAATAAATGTATAATATTTTCAAATAATACTTCTTTTCTCCTCAAGGATAAAGATTCTCATTTATCTCTCTTTTTTTAATTGATCAAATTTCTTTTTTTTAATTTATTTAATATTCTTGTTTGCATCATTCATTTCCATGAGATTTTGAGTTACAAATTTTCTCCCTGTCTTTCCGCTACCCCCAACTGCAGAACAGTGATCCCATTGTAAAGCCTTCCCCCAGTCTGCTCTCTTTTATGCCCTCCTCCAATGCCCCTCTAAGTTTCTAGTAGGGCAGGGAGGGTCTCCTTAACCAAGTTGTGTATATCTTAATTCCCAGTTGAGTGTATTGCACAGCTTTAAATTCTAGATTCTTTTGGTTCCTCCCTTGTCAACCACCCCCACTGGAAGGACAAGCAATTCAATACGGGCTGTACATGTGTAATTCCGCAGGGCATCTCCACAGTAGACATATTGTGAGAGGTTGATTATGTATTCCTCCTTCCTATCCCGCCCCACCCCTTGTTCTGTTCTCTACCCTGTCCCTGTCCCTTTACTGAACTCTGTGCTTCCAGCAACCCTCTCCCAGGCCCTGTCCTCCCCTCTGTCATCCCCCCTCTCATCCCCATGCCCCCTACTCTCCTGTGTGGCATGATACCCAGTTTAGAGTTCATGTCATTCCTTCCCTAAGCCAAATTCAATGAGAATAAATGAAAGTAAAGTTGTAACAGTTATCCTTTGCCTCTTGTATATGGGATGATTGACCCCATATTTTCTCTCCCTGTCTTCTCTCATTCTAATCCTCTCCCATCTCAAAATTTCACCTTTTAAAGTGTCATCGCTCCGTATGCAATTGATCCTGTACCCTCTATGTACACACATCCTCAGATATGTATTCATACACATATATAGCCTCCTATAGGTATACACACACACACACACACATATACACTCTTGTATTACCTTCATGTATCCTCATACTAAAAAAAGTTTCTTAAGTTACTATTAGCGTTCTTCCATATTGGCATGTAAATAGTTCAACTTTGATATGTTCCTTATGATTTCTTTCCCATGTTTACCTTCTCATGCTTCTTGTGTTTGAGTGTCAAATTTTCTGTTCAGCTCTGGTTTTTTCAGCAAGACTGATTGAAAGTCCTCCACCTCACTGAATGACCATATTTTCCCCTGGAACATTATACTCAATTTTGATGGGTAGGTGATTCTTGGTTTTAATCCCAGCTTCTTTGATCTTCAAAATATCATATTCCAGGCCCTTCGATCCCTCAATGTAAAACCTGCCAGTTCCTGGGTTATCCTAATTTTGTTTCCATAGTATTCAAATTGTTTTCTCTTGGCAGTCTGTAATATTTTCTCTTTGATCTGGGGATTCTATAACCTGGCTATAACAT
>JAQQSW010015993.1:0-11765 GCA_028646575.1 Pseudocheirus occidentalis | reverse complement strand
TATTTTCCAGGTCAGTGGTTTTTTCAAGGAGGTATTTCACACTGCTTTCTATTTTTTCAATTCCTTGTAACTGTTTAATTGTATCTTGGTTTCTCATAAAGTCATTAGATTCTACTTGCTCGACTCTAATTCTGAAGGAATTATTCTCTTCAGAATGCTTTTTAGATTCTTTTTCCATCTGCCAAATTTGAATTTTTAAGGTATTCTTCTCCTCATTCACCTTCTGGTCCTCTTTTGCTATTTGGGTTAATCTATTTTTTAATGTATTGTTTTCTTCAGTCACGTTGTTGACTCTTTTTTCATGATTTTCTTGCATTATTCTCATTTCTCTTCCCAATTTTCCCTCCACTTCTCTCATTAGTTTTTCAAAGCCCTTTTTAAGATTTTCTATAGCTTCTAGGCATTCTTCAAGTATCTTGGAAGGATTTGGTGTAGGAGTTCTGACTGTGTTGTCTTCCTCCTGTTGCATGCTTTGATCCTTTTTTTCCACATTAAAAGGATGCTTGAATTTTATTGCTGTTCTTATTTTGCTTCCTTTTCCTCATGTTGGCCAGTCCTTTAATTAATTGGTTTTTTTAGCTCTGTGAAATTCTGCTTCCAGGGAGGATATCTCTCTTCCAAATTGCTGGGGTTTTCCCAGCTGCCGGAGCTATTAGTGGGGTGTTGCAGCCCCTCCCCCAGATTTGCCTGCTGAAAGTGTTCCCCACGACCACCACCCAAGACCACGGTCTGAATCCAGGCCGCTCAAAGCAATAGCACTTTGCCCTTGTCAAACGATTCAACCCCCCTGCTGAGTCCACAGGCCCGGGACTCTGAAGAACTCCAGTGGGGGCTACTGCCAATTACACCCCCACTGCTCTCTTCCCCTGAGGGCAGATTGTCTGAACTGCTTTTCCTCCCCCAAATTAAGTTTCAAAGTTTCATTTTCACTGACTGTCTCTCATTCTGGTTTGCTGGATGTGAAGATCCCCTAAGGTGTGTTAGATCTTCTCAGAAGTAGACTCAAGCTGCGGCTTGGAAGACTTGAGTCTTCCTGATCACCCTGGGGCCTCGCCTGGACGCTTTTTGGTTTTGGGCTGGGCCAGTCTCGGCTCCCAGCCTGCCGGCCTCCTGGATGAGCCCCTCCGGCCAAGCTGCCCCTCTCCAATCCCTATTGTTCGCACCTTGGTAGATATTCTCACTTGTAGACTGGCTGTTGCTCTGCTCAGATCCTCCATGCCACACTGGGGCCTGGCCTGGCTGCTTTTCCATTTCATGCTGGACTGGTCTTGGCTCCCAGCCTGCTGTGGTGAGCCCCTGCTGCTGAGCTGCCTTCAGCAAGAGATGTGTTTTCTGTATTTTTGTGAGTCTGAGAGTCCTAGACTTTGTCTGGGGTCATATTTCATAGGTATTTAGGGTGGCTGTGTGGGAGCTGCAGAACCTTGCTGCTTCTACACTGCCACCTTGGCTCCACCACTCTTAAGTCAATAATTTTTTTTAATGATAAAAAGTTTAAAATATTTAAAAATAATTTAAAAAATAAAATAAAATGTTGGGCTGAATTTCAGAATAAAAATTAAAGGATGACAGGTACAATACTGTTTCCTGCCTCCATCTTCTTCCATCAAAAATGTGACTATGAGGAACTTGAAGCACTGTTATTTATTTTAATTTCGTCTATGGAGTTCAAACTAATTCTTTTAATCTTTCCCTCGCTTTTTCTATAAATCTTGTTATTTTGTTTGTTTTGCTTTTGGGGGGGGGGGTTGTAGGGGAAGTATGGCAATTAAGATTAAGTCACTTGCCCAAGTTCTCATGACTGGTTTTTTTTTAATAAAGTGTCTGAGACTGTATTCGAATTCAGGTCCTCCTGACTCCAGGGCCAGTGCTCTATTCACTGTGCCACCTTGCTGCCCCTAAATCTTCATGTTTAGGCAAATTTAGGCCTTCATTTATAGCATAAAACTTCACTAAATCCAATATATTTTTGAGTTAAACAACTAATATTGAAGGGAGAAGTTATCTCAAAGGTCATGAAATGTGATTCAATTATTTTTTTCTGATGAGATGAAGTTTTATTATTTATTGATAAAGATGATTTCAATATTTATCATCTTTAATTGATAGAAAATCATTGACTCTCAGCCAGAATGTTCATTTCAATAACCTTTATCCAGTATTTTTATCCAGTATTTGATGTCTGAAGGTATAAAGATAAGTCTAAGTTCTTTTTCAGTTAATCACCTTTCAAATGCTGAAAGTTATCTCCTTCCAATACAAAAGCTATAAATTGTTCTTTCCCTCTCTCTTTCCTTTTCTTTCTTTCTTCCTCACTCCATAAAACTTTTATTAAGTACCTACCCACTCCATAAAGTGGACCACAATAGGTATTGGGTAGTACAAATACATTTTTGAAAATAACAATATAGACTTTCTATAAGTTGAGATTCTATTATTGAAAAGCCATTCTCTAGACTATGTATAATTAAAGAAACTCCAATATTGCTAAAGAATACTTCTGGAACATTAATGAATAACTTGGAGTTATTATCTGTTTTTGCTTTTTATCTCTATACTTACATTTTAATATAATTATTTTACATTATAATCCTATATATTTTATACTTTTGAAAACATTTTCTGAGAATGAGTTGTTAGGTTTCAACAGACTATCAAACTGCTGTATCTGTATGATGCAACAAAACGAGAACTCTTGGTCTAGAGTAAATACTATCATGAAAATGAGAATAGAGGAATGTTGTTCAGCTGTTTTTAAGGGCAACATTTATTTAGAATGGGATCTCATTATATAGCATTCAATAGAGTACTCTTACAGTCCTATACTAAATAGAAATTAATCATTATAAGAAACATCGAAAACTCAATCTACCAGGGGATAAAACCTAATAATGTTTATATTTCAAATCTCGTTTAAAATTTTGAGACAAATTCCTTCAATTTTATTTTTAGTTTTTAAAGGACTTTGCATAATCATTTGGAACATTACTCAAGAGAAGCTGTTATTGACTGATAATATGAGGCAAGAAAAAAATCATATTGGCATTATAGAATCTTTCCTTTTATCAGCAGCTCAGTAACAGTTAGACTTAGATCACTATGTCAGTAATAGTACTTTATTTGGCATCCATGGGAGATAAAAAATTCACTAAAGATATATTGGGAAGTGTCTTTTATGCCACCTTTCAATAGCTTGAGTGGATATGAATATGAAAGTCTAGGGAAAGACTAATGAACTAATGGTAGTAAGTAGGTTTGGAACAAAACATGTATGAAAAGTAGGGGAAAATAAACCTAGAAAATTAATGTGGAACCAGTTGTGTAAAATAGTAAAATTCAAGCTTTTTAGTATAACATTTATCTTTTTAGCAATAAAATGCCCCCCTTGGGATTTTGAGCAGGGAAATAACACACATTAAAAAAAATTTTGAAATCTCAGTGCAGAATGTGTTTGAAGAAAACAGAGATTAGAGGAATCTATATTGGATAACAGACAATTATATTTGTGTACATCAGAAAATGTGTAAATGTTGATGGCAGCATATATGAAGAGAATTAAAAAATATGAGTTATCAATAAGGTAAAATTAATAATCTTTGGAAACATTGGATGCAGAGAATGTTTGGGAGGGATAAGGTAAAGAAAAGTAAGAGTCATAAGGAAGTCTTAAGCTATGGTAGAAACAGAAATATGTCTGCAATCATAATCCCATGGTTTATGTGGCCATTCTCATGATTATAACATATGTGACCTAGAGGAAGTCACTTAATTCCCTAAGACTTTTTCTGCTTCTGTAAAATGATGGAGTTAGATTAAATGACATCTGTGGTGCCTTCTACACATAAAATTTTGAGAATGGATGATTTGGAATACCATGGCACCATCAGTAAAATAGAAAAGATGGGGTCAGATCAGGTTTCTAAGAAGATTATATTGATTCCAATTTGGAACATATTGAAGCTGTACCTATTACATGACATACAAGTAATAATATACAACATTGGAGGATATACATGGAATTGAAGCTAAGTGGGGAGACTGAAGTTAAATCTCTCTTCATATATATGCATATGTGTATGGATGTGCACACATATATCTTACATATGCTATATGTATATACATATATATTACAAAGATATAAATTGATTGATGTGTGTATAAACATAGAGATATTTTTTCCATCTCTATTTAGAGGAATAAACTTGATGGATGTAGTTGAAATCTTTGGAGTATATTAAATTGCCAGAGGAGGAAGGGACGAAGGAGAAAAGTTGGAAGCAAGAGAATGGAAGAAAAAATGCAAGGCAATGGGGAAGCAACAGAAATAGAACTGATGAAAATGCTTTTAGGGAACCCAAAGACACAAATATTATATTTTACTTAGCTTCTTGTTTTATGTGGTTTTTTTGCTTTCATTTAAAACATTTAATTCCACAAGTTTTTGAGTTCCAAATTTTGTCCCCTTCTTTGCCGTGCCCAACCCCACATGGTGGTATGAAATCTCATATGCGTTCTACATACACCTTCACATTAAATATTAGTCAAGTTGTAAAGAATTATAAACAATAGAATGAACAATGAGAAAAAAAGAAACAAAACAAAAGAAAGAGCAAGTAGTTGGCTTCAATCTCCATTCAGATTTGTGACTCCTTTTCTGAATGGGGATAACTTTTTCCATCATGAGTCTTTTTGAGTTCTCTTATAACAGTGGTTCTCAATCTGTGGGTTATGTTCAATTTGTAACAATGAAAATACATCCTGCATATCAGATATTTACATTATGATTCATAACAGTAGCAAACTTACTGTTATGAAGTAGAAACAAAAATAATTCTGTGGTTGGGTTTCACCACAACATGAGGAACTGTATTAAAGGGTGGGGTATTAGGAAGGTTGAGAACCACTGTCTTATAACCTTGTATTGTTGAGGCAAGCAGAGTCTATCAAAGTTAGTCATCACAAAAACAATGTGTCTGAAATTGTGTACAATATTCTCCTGGTTTTGCTTTCCAGCATCAGTTTTTATAAATCTAGGTTATTATGAAATCTGTCTGCTCCTCATATGTTATAGAACAATAATATTCCATTACATTCATATACTCCAACTAGTTTAGCCATTCCCCAATTGAAAGGAATCCCCTTGTTTTCCAATCCTTTGCCACCACAAAAAGCACTACTATAAATATTTTCCTGCATATGAGTCCTTCTCCCATGTGTATGATTTCTTTGGGATGCAGCCCTAAAAGGGGTATTGCAGGGTGAAAGGGTATTTTTATATCCCTTTGGACATAGTTCCAATTTGGTCTTGAGAATGGTTGGGTCAGTTCACAACTCCACCAAGAATGTATTAGTGTTCCAGTTTTTTTACATCTTCTCCAGCAATTATCATTTTCCTGTTTTGTCATGTTAATCAACTTAAGAAGTGAGATGTGGTACCTCAAAGTTGTCTTGATTTGACTTTCTCTAATTCAGAGTGATTTATAACATTTGTTCATATGCTTATAGCTATCTTTAATTTCTTCTTCTGGAAACTGCCTGTTCATATGCATTTGTCAACTGGGGAATGACTTATATTCTTGTAAATTAGATTCAGTTCTCTCTATTTAAGAAACGAGACCTTTAACAGAGATGCTGGTTGTAAAAATTCTTTCCCAATTTTCCATTTCCCTCCTAACATTGTCTACATTGCCTTTTTTTTTTACAAATCTTTTCAATTTAATGTAATCAAAATTAGTGATTTTGCATTTTTAAAGCCCTCTATCCCTTGTCTGATCATAAATTCTTCCCTTCTCCATAAGTGGGACAGGTAAACTATTTATTGCTCTCCTAGACTGTTTATAGTTTCAGTCTTTATATATAAATTATGAAAACATTTAGACTTTATTTTCGTATGCAGTGTACCATATAGGTCTATGTGCAGTTTCTGCCATTCTCCTTTCCAGTTTTCTCAGATGTTTTGCTCAAATACTGTGTTCTTATCCCAGAAGCTGGAGTCTTTAGGTTTATCAAATAGTAGGTTACTATAGTCATTGACTATAATATTTTTTGTACCTAAACTATTCTACTAATCCACCACTATATTCCTCAGTCAGTACCAAGTGTTATTGATGACTGATGCTTTATAATACAGTTTATAATATGGTATTACTAGGCCTCGCTTCTTAACCTTTTTTAAAATTAATTTCCTTGATATTCTGGACTGTTTATTCTTTCACATGAAATTTGTTATTAGGATTACTATAATTCAATTAATTTTTTGATTGTTTGGTATTGCACTAAATAAAAAACATAATTTAGGTAAAATTGTCATTTTTGTTATATTAGCTCAATTGTGTTCCTGGGTTTGTTTTTGCAGGTAGACCCCCAAATATTTTATAATATCTACAGTAACTTTAAATGAATTTTTCTATTTCTTGATATTGGGCTTTGTTAGAAATATATAGGAATGCTGAGGATTTATGTGAGTTTGTTTTATGTTTTGCTACTTTGTTAAAGATATTTATTATTTCCAGTAAATTTTTACTTGATTCTCTAGAATTCTCTAAGTATGTCATCATATCATCTGCAAAGAGTGATCTCTTAGTCTCTTCTTTGCCTAATCTAATTTCTTCTATTTATTTTTCTTCTCTTATTGCTACAGCTATCTTTTCTATTATAAAATTATATAACAAGGGTGATAATGGACGTCCTTGTTTCATCCCTAATCTCATTGGAAATGCTTCTACCTTATCTCAATTACATATAATGCTTGCTTACAGTTTTAGGTAGTTGCTGCATATCATTTTAAGGGAGACTCCATTTATTCCTATACTACCTCATGTTTTTCATAGGAATGGATGCTGTATATTGTCAAAATTTTGGGGGTTTTCTTGCATCTTTTCACATAATCATATGGTTAATGCTAGTTTTGTTGTTGCTTTGATCAATTATCCAGATACCTTTCCTAATATTAAACAGTCTCTGCATTCCTGGAATAAATCTTACCAAAGTGTATTATTTTTGTGATAACTTGTTGTAATATTTTTTCTAATATTTTGTTTTTAAAAGTTGGCATCTATATTCATGAAAGAAATAGGCATTTAATTTTCTTTCTTTACTTTGGCTTTTCCTGATTTAGGAATTAGTACTATATTTGTATCATGAAAAGAATTTGCTAAAACTCCTTCTTTGCCAACTTTCTAACTTCTTGTTTTAAATGCCTTTACTTCTAAAACTCTAGAAAAAATAACTGAAAGTCACTTAGTCTGTTTCCTCAAGGCTAATTAGTTACCAGATCCCCTATTTGGGGGGTTTGGGAGGATGCCTAACACTCTGTACCTCATTAAATATATGAATAAATTATCAGGGAAAATCAAATCACTCATCATTTGCTAGAAGACTTCCTTTGAAAAGGAACCAACTTCCTTAAAAGTAGTACATTATGCTTTTGGAAGGCTCCAATTCCCATATTTCCAATCCTATTTAAACCAGACCCATATCAATCCTTCTAAAATTTCCAAAAATTGTCCTTAATTTTACTTTATGCACAGAAACAGAAATCTCACTTTTAAATACCTGAAGATTGCTTTCATTACATGGAACCCCAAATCTTTTCTTCTGAATAAACATACCCAGCGTCTTACCTGATTTTCATGTGACATAGATCACAGTTATTCCTGCTGTATGAAAACATGGGAATTCAAAAGGACTAAACTGCTGAATAACTCAAGAACAATAGCATCATATTGTATCAAAGTGGCATCTGGCATCATACATAATACATATCTGAGGTTTTTGGTGTAAGCTGTCGTAAGAATGAATATCACTGTTACACTATGAGACAATATTGAAAAGGATGCAAATTATTTCCTTTTATGTAGGATTTCTTTTTTGATAAGACTGCATTGCTCTCTGAAATTAGAAATAACTCAGTATATCAGTATCTGTACCAAGTTATCACAGGTTATTGTTTAACTTAAGATTTTAGAAAGTCATTGAAATATTATAGTGCTGGTAGAGGAAGTGAAGGCAGAGAAGTATTACAGTAGTAATGTGCATGAGAGAAAGGAGCTGGGGAATAGATGGAGGGATAATAGGTATATTCAATCCATGGAGTTAAGGAGAGTAAGGTGAATAAGGCACAAACTATAAAATACAGGTTATTTTGAAATTGTGTGGTTCTCAACATGCCATCATCTCTATTTTGAATTGATCTTGCATATAGATATCCAAGTAGATGTAATTTATTTTTTTTAGTTTGATTGAAATATTTGGTTTTTCAGAATCTTAATAATAGTAACTTGGTTTCCAAGCAGGTTTTAAACCTAAAGCTTTCATTTTTCACTGTAATTGAGCATTAATGTATCATAAAATCCCATATAAAAAAGTTCTAAATGATATTTTTGGGGAAGAAACATGTTTAATAATAAATAAACTTCATTACAAAAAACGTACAAAGTTTATATTTTCTGGTGTTTGATATATATGATTTGCTCCACTATGCAAATTGAGATTTGAACACATCTCAGAAATTAATTTTAGCTTTACTTTCCATTTAGCTATATTGAAAAAATGATAAATCATAGGTACCTGTGGATAAAATTTACTTTATAGTTCAATATACAAAATACGTACAACAAAAGACACTTTTTATGCCAGGTTTTTGATATGATGCTTCAAATACAAGAAACATGAGTTCTGTTCTCAAAACTATTTGAAAGATCAAATTTTGACACAGAAACAGTCATGTACTGATCCATATTCAGTAAGTTTTCATTGAAGTGACAGCCTGAATAGCTAGACTAGTCTCCATCTTTTTTTTTGTATACAAATGGTGACCAAACAGCGTTTTTTTGGTTAATGTAATTCCCATACCCACACTTTGCTCCATTGTAGACATTCATCTTCTTCTTTGTCATAGGTTCTGCTTTCAATATCTTTCCCTTTCATTTTAATCTCCCTGCTACCACTTAAATTATCTTATGCACCTATTCACAGTATCTTTTAGAATCAATGGTTCCCTATAAGATTACAATAAAATATTCCTGTCTGATTGAAATTTTATTGGTCCACCCAGGTGCTAATGCCTCTTCCCAACTCCAACTTTACCTGGTATTTGGTTTTTTTTTGAACTGTGTGTGTTTTTTGTAATTTTTACACCCATGTGTGTATTTATATGTGTGCATTTATATCTCCAGATGTGTAATTCAATAGCAATTTAATGTTCTACCTCTTAAAGGATCATTTGGATGTTATTTTAATCTTCTTGAAAGATGTAAATGATATGAAATGACATTTTTCAGTTACTCTCCACTCATTTGAACAGTTAAATTCATTAAACTTGACATTTTTAAACTCCCTATTAAGTGCAAATTAGACCCCAATTAGAAGGTGCTAATGCTTATTCATTTCACTGTCCTGGTATCTCTCCTTCCACATCTCTTTTTCCTGACTTTCTTCAATTCATTTCTAAAATTCAGCTTTTTGCAAGAAATCTTTCCTCATCCCTATTAACCCTACTGTCTTCTTTCTATTGATTCTGCAGTTTATTTTGTACATTTCTCATTCACATAGTCATTTGTATGCAGTCTCCCCATTAGACCATTAACACCTTGAAAGCGAGGATTTTTTTTTGCCTTCCAATGTATCCTCAGCAATACATGTAACACACAATAGGCTCTTAATGCATGTTTCTTGAGTGACTAGACTTTTCCCATTCCCCATTGTAATTCATTCATGATAATAAAATTATCTACAAAACGAGAAAATGCTATGGTTTTATTTTATCTCATATTTAAAATTTTTATCTCAGCTTTTAACACTAATTGAAGAGAGGTAAATATGTAAACAAATGTTGTCAAACAAGTAAATTTTGAATTTAATTGATTTTGTGCTGGACAAAAAAAAAGAGATGTGTGATGGTTGGGTCGGGAAGGATATAATTGCAGTAACAAAGTTCCATGGTCTGCTCAAAATCTAGCATTTCTATATGTCCCTAGGTCTACTCCATTCTATCCTTATGTCTCTACAGACTACGCCCAATGCCCATAAACATCTGCTTTCTCAGTGCACTCCCACTCTAGAGCATTGGAAAGGCAACATTATTTCTAATAAGTTAGAATATCTCCTTAGGCAGAAAAAAAATACAATAAACCTCATGATTTCTTTTCCTATTCAATAGACTTTATTACACCTTTTCTCAGTTCTAAGAAGAGGTGATACATAAATACATATTATGTCTTGATATATGTGCATATTTATAAAACATAAAAAGAGGAGCACATTGACAAAGACAAAAAAAGATTGGTTTAAAACTTGTGAGAATATTTTCTCTTAGAATGAGTGCAGACAAGCAAAATATCTGATACACATCAAGAAAAAATCTCATTACTTCTCTTTGGAGAAAGAAAACTAAAGAAGTGGTGAGCTTTTTTTTTTTTGGAGGGAAAGGAAGTTTAAAGTTAAGAGATAACCAGAAGAAAGCAGACTTGATTAATCAGTTTTTTCTTACATATTCTCTATGAGCTAGATATTTAAACTAGAAGGAAAGGAACAAAAGAAAGATGCAATTGGCAGAAAAAATTGTGAAATTTTATTTAACCCTTATAGGTGAATTTAAATAACCATGGCCAAATAAAGTGTTTCTCAGTGAGTTGGATGAACCAGCAAATGGGCAGATGAAATTCTGTTACTGATTTTTGAGAAATCATGCAAGGCATCAAATGATTGAAAAGGAACTGAATTTGCCCTATTATTTTAAAAGGAAAATATAGACTCCATGAGCTAACAGAATTACAGACTAATGAATTTGGCATAAATTTTTAATAAAATTATAGAAGAGATTATTAAATATACACTTTCTAAGGACTTAAGAACAAAGATATTATGGACTGGGTTCTGTTATGTTCACTAGGAACAGATAAATGATGAATCCATATTGTTCTTTTTTCTCACATAATAATCATACTAATATACTTAAGGAATATCACTGGCATAATACATTGTATTTTTACTGATACATTTAGCAAATTCTCTTGATGTCTTTAAATAAAATATGCAGTAACAAGAGATGAATTCACGTATTTAGGTGAATTTATAGACATCAATTAAGTCTAGGCAAAGAATCTTAATAGATAACTGTCAACACAGTGAATGGTTTCTATTGGGGTAGTAAAGAATTCCCTTCTTGGGCTTGCTAATTTGACATTTTATCAGTGATTAGATAAGAGCATGGGAGGCTTGCATTTCATATGAAAATGACTTCAAATGAATAATATTAATTAGTGCTTTTGATTTTAAAAAGACAAAAGAAATTTGAATTCTAAGGAACTTCAATACCCTAAAAGGGACATAAAGCATGATAAATTATTGCACCAGAATGAAATTAAAATCATAAAATTTTTTCATAAACTTTTTTCCAAGTAAGATGGAGAAATATTACTTTCTAAAAGTTTAAAAGAATAAATTCAGAATAAAAAAAACATATGACAAAGCATTTGTTTTTAAATAATATATTTCCAATTAGGTCAAGGCAATTTTTAGTATTCATTTTTACAAGATTTTGAGTTCCAAATTTTTCTCCCTCTTTCCTCTTCACCCATTCTTCTTGCTAAAATTGTAGCCGATTTGATATTGGTAATTGTAACATTATGTACCAGTGTAATGTTAATGAAATCAGAAGATCTTCCATGCCCCTTTCTATTGGCACCTACTAAAGGCACTTAGCACCTCAAAGGCTTAGCTCCTTACTTCCAGTTAACTCCTTGGGAGTAATTCACACCTGAACAGGG
>JAQQSW010015992.1:0-11765 GCA_028646575.1 Pseudocheirus occidentalis | reverse complement strand
GAGATTAGGGGGCATGGGGATGAGAGGAGGGATGATGGAGGGGAGGGCAGTGTCTGGGGGAGGGATGCTGGAAGCACCCACTTCAGTAAAGGGACAGGGACAGGGTAGAGAACAGAACAAGGTGGGGAGGGATAGGAAGGAGGGACATATGATCACTATCACAATATGTCCACTGTGAAGATCTCCTGTATAATCACACATCCACAGCCAGTATTGAACTTATTATCCTTCCAGTGGGGGTGGGTGACAAGGGAAGAATCAAAAGAATCTAGAATTTAAAGCTCTGCAATACCTGCAACTAGGAATTAAGATATACAGTGGCTGGGGTAGGGAGACCCTCCCTGCCCTACCAGAAAGTTAGAGAGCAGATCAGGGAAGGGGCTTTACAGTGGGACTGCTGTTTTGGGGTTGGGGTAGGAGAAAGACGGGGAGAAAATTTGTAATTCAAAAATCTCATGAAAATGAATGATGTAAAACAAGAAAACAAATTTTTTAAAAAGGCAAAAAAAAAAAGAATACATTTGAATTAGAACAGTAATATATGACATGAAGGGGAAGAGACACTTGTTTTTTTAAGTAATTGTCTTTATGCAATGTAGGATATTACATTTTTAAAGGAGAGATTCATTTTTTTTAATTGAAGGGAACAATTAATGGCTAATTAATCCAAACAAAATAAATTTATTTAAAACAAAACAACAAAAAAAAGAACCATCTCAGCTAAGGGAAGCATCCTGGTCTCTGGTACCAAGGTCTGCTGATTTCACCTCTGCAGCATGTCTTTGAATATGCCCCTTCCATTCCTCCCACACCCACATTGGCCCCTGCAGCAGATGGCTGGAGCTACTGGATGGTGGGAAACTGTGACCTAGAACTCCACACTGTAATGGTAATATAATTTGGAGATGCCCCTGAACTGACTTGGCTTTTGGGTTGAGTGTTAAGACCCAGAGCTTGTGAATCCCACTTGTGGGATGGACTTGTTGACATGAAGAGAGGGGGCTGACCTGGGAGGAGCCATGAATGGAAAGAAAGGCTCAAGCCCAGAGAAGGCCAGAAGTACTTTTTTGGGAGAGCAGTGTCCAGCATTGTGAAGCCTGAGTTGCTGCTCAGAGCCCATTGGAGCTGCCCAGGACTTTTGAGGACTGCTACCTGGAGCTGCTGAGAACTGAGGAGGCATGGCTGTGATGCTGGTATTTTGTCTGTTTTGATGTTGTTTTACCAGATTCACCTGATGGTGGACAGTGCTGCTGTTGTAGAGGTCCTGGAACCTGGCTGTTGGTGTAGAAGCCCTGAAGAAGGACTTTCTTGTATGTTCATAGAAATCCTGGAAGGGGGCCTTGCTGATACTTTCAGGGGTTCTGGGACTATTCTACAGGCAGAGTGTGACTTGAAGAGGACACTGGCTATGGCTTTGTTGGGCCTTGTCTCCCCAGGTCCAAGCATGTCACCCACTACTCAAGAAACTCCAGTGAGTTCCTCTCATCTCCAGAAACAAAATATAAAATGCTGTCTGGCATACTAAGCCCTATACAGCCCAGCTCCCTTCCTGCCTTTCCAGTCTTCTCACACCTCACTACTCATCACACATCCAAGGACACTGGCATCCTGGCTATTTCATGAACAAAGCCCTTCATCTTGTAGCCCTGGAAGTTTTCTCTTGCTATCCCCATGCCTGGAATGCTCTCCCCCTCCTCTGCTCTACCTACTTGGCGTCCCTCAAGTCCCACCTTAAATCCCCCCTCCTACAGGAAGCCTTCACCAATCCTCTTAATTCCAGGGCCTTCCTCTGGTCATTATTTCCCTCTTATCCTGTCTATAGCTTGATTTGCATAGATTTGTTCACATTTTTCTTCTCTATTAGATTGTAGGCTCCCTGAGGGCAGGGACTCATTTCTACCTCCCTTTGTATCCTCAGAGGTGGGTACCGTGCCTGGGCACACAAAATGTACTTAAATGCTTCCTGACTGAGACTCTGGTCCAGGACAGAGAACCCAACATGGCATCTGCCCAAAGGCCCTCAGGAAACGGAAACGGGAGGCAAACAATAAGTTACTTCGCTCTTCTCAGTGTCAACTCTCTCCACTTTTGGCTGACCTTTGCAATCAGATGCCATACATGCCATTTCCTGGCACACAGCTATCTGAACACTGAGTTACATCTATCATAATCAATGACATCTTACTGAGCACTACAAGAAGGTGCAGAAAACTGCATTATATCTGGGAAATCTGGAAATGAAGATCAAGTTTCTAGGGATAAAAACAGTAACAAGGATCTATCTATCCCATACGGTTTGCAGCTTAAGATAACCTCTCCAGGGTGGCAGTTTTTTGAAATTTTATAAAACCAATGGAAATATTAATATAGTCCAGGGATTTACACGGACTGATCATTAGTTAATTCCTTCAACCTTTCTAACGCTGCATCTGAAAAAAGGAGGCAAAACATTTAGTTAAACATTGTAATACACATTTTAAAAGCAAAATGTGTGAAAATGAAAGAACTTCTCTTGAGGACCCTTAAGTCTCATGAAAACTATTTGTTACCATTTCTCTAGGTCATACTTAATTAACAGAAAGTCAAATTCCATTTAAAAAAAGATGAAAGCAAGAATTAAAGTCAGTCAGTCAACAAGAGTTCATTAAACCCTTCTTTTTGCCAGGCACTGTGCTAAGCTAAGAACACAAAGAAAGGCAAAAAGTCAATCCAGTGGAGATGATGAGAATCACCCTGGCACCCAGCCTTCAGAATGTGTGGTCTCAGGAGCCCAGGGCCTACCTCTTTGGTATTTCACTTAGATGATTCTTACTGAAGTTTACCGAAGTGATAATGTTGCTTCCCACGGCATCAAATACTTCATCAGGAATCACAGCTGTCTGTTTCTCACTAAAAAGTAAAAAGCAGGATTATTTCACATGGGCCTCTGACCAAGTCTCTACAGAGCTAACAGGGTTGTGTACTCCTCCACGGCAGTGTCTGTGTTCCTGGCGCTTACCAAGGAGGGTGGTTAGGGCACACACATCCACAGATAACAAGTACAAAAGCCTAACATACTGAGGGCAGGGAAGTGGAGCGACCTAAGTTCACTCTGACGAGAGGTTCTGCGGGGGCTTTCTGGAAGAGGGGGTCAGAATTCAATAGTGGGTAAAAGGGGGAAGGTTCAAGAAGAGGAACCACTGGCTCATATCATTCCCCTCCCCACTCTTCATCCTGCCACAAAATCCCCAGACTCTGGCTTCCCCCGAAGCACAGCTCAGGCAGGTGCTGTAGGGGTTTCTCTCTCTCAAAGCTAGCTGTGTTACTCTGTGTACTACTTCAGCTTTACTCACTTCTAGACATGCTGTGCTCCCCAAACAGAATGCAAGGTCTTAGAATAGACCATCTGCTTTGTCTTCATAGTCCCAACACCTTGCTTGGTGTGCTTCACAAAGAAAGTGCTTAAAGCTTATTGTAGTAATTACATTTATCGAGTATCTACTGTGTACAAAGAATGCCATTCTCCAAGATCCTCGGGGGGGGGGGGAGGGGGGGGAACCAGACATACCCACATGATCACAGCACAATGCCAGGAGGGTGCCAAAAGGAAAGAAGGATGGGTTATGTCAGAGGCAAAGGTCCTAAGCCAGGGGGATTAGAAAGGGGAAGCCCATGTGGAGATTCCCTATAGGACACCGGGCTCTCACACGATGTAACAGGCTGGGAAGGCTAAGGCCCCTGGGCAGACTTTGTCTGGAGACACTCCTCACCAGCTTGGTTGTGGGCTGAGCTCCCAGCCACAACAACCCTTAAAATCCAACATAGGGAGCTTGGACTGTGACCTGTGGGTCAGAGAAAAAGCAGGGCACCTTTGGACAAGCACGGAAACGAAGTGCACAAATTTCTGCCTGCTGGTGCACATCCTCAGCCCCGCCCTTCCCTCCTGACACCCTTGTGTGGATGCTCGAGGGAACAGTGAGGACGTTCTGAGGGCTCCCTTCTCTATGCCCAGGTCAAGTCCCTCCTGAGCTCACTATGTCAGTTTTTGAAAATTACTATAGCCACAATGAAAGACATAGTGCTTAAAAAGCTGTGCATCGGAGAAGGTTCTTAAGAAATAAGTGGGTATAAAGGGATAGAAATGGGCAGGGTAAGAACACAATTAGGCTGTAAGCTCGCTGAGGGCAGGGACTGTCTTCTGCCTTTTTCTGTGGCTCCTGCATTCACATGGCACCTGGTACACAGTAGGTACTTCATACTTTATGACTGACTGAGGGTCGTGAATAAATCCATAATTGCTATGCCTTCTACCTGTGTTTTAGGGTTCCCAGCTTTGTTGATAGGAAAACTGAAGGTCACTGTAGCCTAAGGTGATTCAAAACCTTATGAACCAAACTAAACCCATGAAAAACTTAGTTACAAATGTGTACGTGCAGACAGACATTTTAGATATACATATAAAATACACATTAAGTGTGACGCATACATCGAGCCTGGAGAGCACCCAAATAGACAGTTAGAAGGGGCACCCAGTGCCACAGCCTTGTTTTACAGATGAGGAGCCTGAGGCCCAGGAAGGCAGCTGAACGGCCAAGGCTATACAGTTACAAGGTGTCAGGGTGGAATTTGAACCCAGGTCTTCTGGTTCTAAAGGCTAATTTTTCCAACTAAACTGATTGATACATATTGCTCTTTTCTAATATTTGTGTCAAAAGACCTGGCAGTAACTGTCAGGCCATCCTAGAAAAGGCCAAAGAATGTCTGGCCCCAAACACAGCAGACTCTGAGAGGGGAATGAGACCTGTGTGTCAAGCTCCTGACTGCAGACAAACACCCCCAGGGAGTCGGCTGCCTGGGGATACTGCGCCCCATCCCCTCACCAGATGCCTTCGGCTACAAGCTGCAGAAGCCCCCACCTGCTATTCTTGGGCAATGGACCCCTTCCAAATGCTGTGATATACAAAAAAGCAACTTTTCAATCAATAGAGAACCTTCGTATCTGTGATTCCATTTCAGCTCAGGAGCTTCATGGGGATATCCCCAAAATAATATCCCCTTAATATCATGTATATTATCTCCTCAAGTCATACTCTGGGATGACTTTTCCTGAAAACGAATCTTGTAAACAAATTTTATTCAAAGACTACAGATTCACAAGACCCGAGATCCAAAGTGGAAGAGGTGTCCAAAGGCAGCCCTTCTAAATTTACAATGGAGGAGACTGGCCTTGAGAGCTCAAGGGCATACCCCTCAGGGGGTGGATTTGAATCAGGCTCTGCTGTGTCAGAATCCAGGGAGTTTGCCACTGTGCCACCCGGGCTCTTCTTTTTTGGTTTGTTTTTTTTTTGGAGGGCAATTGGGGTTAAGTGACTTGCTCAAAGCCATATGGCTAGTAAGTATGTCAAGTTTCTGAGGCCACATTTGAACTCAGGTCCTCCTGATTCCAGGGCCGGTGCTCTATTCACCATGCACCAGGGCTCTTCTTAACAGAGTTTTTTTTTTTCCTCTCATACAACAAATTAAGAAAAAATAAATTTGGGAGTGTTTCCCAGTTCCTTAATGGAACAGAGAGGGCAATTGTAAATCCCAGAACACGTCTCTTTTCTAACTTGAGCATTCTGATCTTATCCCAATTATCTCTTGGAATCTCTCTTAGGGGCCCTATAAGCTCTGTCCTTCCCTCTCCACCTGAAAGAGCTCTTTCAGTCTTTGGAAGCCACCATAACACAGCCATTCCTGATGCTCACCTGTAGTCTAACAGCTTCAATGTTGTGATGGTGTGCGTGTTGACTCTGGCCTGGCTTGGAAGGGTCATGGCTGTGTCAATGGGTGGCTCATTTTGGTTTCCTGTATCAACTGGGAATAAAAAATGTCAGAGAGGCACCCAAATAGAGGCTAATTAACTAAATAACTTAGACACATCACTGCTGACATGTAAAACTGAGGCACCATACAGGGACACCCTGCAAATATCTGTTCATTTATGTACTTCCTCGGTAATGGTACCAAAAGCAGCTAAGAGCAACCTTCCGATCGATGTTCTTTTAGAAGATCTATGAGAAAAATTGACAAGGAATAATCAATTTCCTAGGAGAAATAATGGGAACCAGTCCTCCCTCATAAACAAAATAATAGGGTACGTTATAAAAGTTATTCCCAAAGAATGTTTATCAAACAGGTATTAATGACACGACCTGAATGTCTGACATCTTTGCACACCCTAACCTAGTGAGTTTTGTTACATAACATATATGAGGGTTCTCTCTTCCAGCAACTAGAAGAATTTAGTTACAAGTGGTTCCCCCAGCCCCAACCAACACACATTCACATAGAGGCCGTGGGGCTGCCACTAATCCCTAGAGAGAACATTTAACATCGCCATCCTGAGGTACAAAGCATGACACAGGTTAAAGAGGGCGCGAAAATGGCATTTTTTCTTTAAAGGTTATAAACATATGTGAGTCAAATTCATCCTTGGTTTTCTGACTTCTGTAAGAAATTAAATGTTTCCAACAGTTACTCCTTACAGTAGGACAGAATGAGAGGCCCTTGTTTCTCTCCTACAACTCCTTCTGCTCAATGAAGGTGAGCTGGGTCCTGTAGCCCAGGCCTGCCTCACACGCTGGCTCAGTGCGTCTTGGGTGATGAATCTCTTTGGCCCTTTGTCCGCTTACACAGTCACGGTGGCTGAACTTGCTATAAAAATGAGCTTAGCAGTCGGCACTGACTGCAAATGCACGTTATCTCTGTCTGGTGACCGAGAGACAGATGACTGGGGGAAGTGAATCAAAGTGATCTCAAAATTCTCACTAATCAATAAAACTAGGAGACAAAAGTTGGAGCTCAGCTGATGGAGGCTCCCAGGCTCTCCGTAGAGAGAGAAATATGGGAGCTGGCAGAGCTGATTATATAGTGTGCACAGGCAGTGTTCAAAACAAGTCCTTCCAAAAATACCACCCTGAGGATCTGTGGTAGAGAAAAAATAAATTGAAATGTTTTTTTAAGAGGCTAAGAAGCTTCCAAAAAGTCTAACACACCCTGGGATCTGGGGTGATTTCACTGCAGAGGTGAACAGGAGGGAGTGCAGGCAGCAAAAAGGATGATGGAAGAGGTGATTCAGTAGTAAAGGAAGGAATCTAAAGGCCTGGAAGACACAGAAACTGTCCACAGGTATTTTGAGAAGACTGGAAACACTGCCTTCCAAAGCTTTTAACCAAGCCTGTTTATGGAGAAGGCCCCTCTCAAGGCTGCGAGCACCTTCTCTGCAAGTGAAGGCTCAGGGAAGCCTGGGATACCGAGAACAACTTGCTCAGGGAGGTCCCAGAACCTGGGTCTTTCTAGTTCTCTACCCATTTGCTCTTCCACCACAGGTGATAGCAGAAAGTAAACAAAACTGCCTCTATCTGGGCATCAACACTGTGTCCATCAGTGGGGTCCAGACAGCGGACAGAGAGGGAAGGGGTAGTATTTGAATACACATAGTTTAACTGACTGGGGAATCCTCATATCTGTCTTGGGAACCAAAGGTCACTGGGGGGCCCTGAGCTTTTATGAATTTTACTGATAATATGTGATTGCTTAAGCTCTTTAACTCTACAGAGAAAAGAACCCACAGCAACTTGGAGAAAAAAGAATGGGCCCTGTGCTAAAACTAAACGTAATTTTTGATCTGCAAATCTAGAGCTCAGGGGCAGCAGGGAGCTGAGGGAGTGACACTGTAGCTAAGCAGTGTTGTGGACAGAGTGCCAGGAAACCCTCACATTCTAGTCCAGCCTCAGACACATACTGACCAGCTGTGCGACCTTGTCTGCCTCAGCTTCATCATCTGTAAAAAGGGATCATAGCAGCATCTTCCTTCAAGGGATGCTGGGAGGATTACATGGGATGAGCATCGTAAAGCACGTAGCACAGGGCCTTGCACATTGTAAGCACTACATACGTGCGGTGGCTGTTATCAGAGGGAGTATGGAGAGAATGCAATCAGACTGGCCCACTAGATTAGGAAAATCACTCTGGTAGTTGGGTAGAGAATAGATCGGCATGCGGAGGCCATGGTAAAAAGTGATGAGGGAGTGAGTGAGCAGGACGGCTGTGTGAGTGGAGATAAGCCGCGTGAGAGACGGTATAGAGAGTGCAACGACAAGATTTAAGAAATGACTGGAGGTGGGGGCTGAGGAGAGTGAACAGTCAAAGATGACCCAGAAGCTGCCTGCCTGTGGGGTCTGGGGGCACGGCTGTGTTTCCAAGTAAAACAGAAGAGTTTAACATAAACAAGGGAAGACCCTTAGGTCTGCTAGGCCATGTGAAGTCTGAGACGTCCTTGGGACATTCAGGGAAGGATGTCCAAGGGCACTGAATGAGCTTGAGGGAGAGGTTCGGGCTGACTATGAAGGCCAGAATTATCAATGTAGAGATAATAACTGAATCCATGGGAGCTGCTGAGATCCCCAAGTGAAGACAGTGAGATGTAAAGAAGAGGCTCAGCTAAAAGTCTCAGAGCATGCACAGCAGATGAAGAGCCAGCAAAGGAGAGGAGAGCTTTTCCAGGAGAAGAGAGGAAACAAGGGCAAAGCTATAGAGAGCCCACAAAGCACAAGGACCCAAAAACCATTAAGAGACCGGGCACTCAGGAGGTCTAGTAAGGCCTGGAGCGCCTGCCACAGGCCTTGTGTGGAGTTTAGCTAAGATAAGGTGGAATGATATGGAATGCCAGTTAGTAGTAGACAGACAGCAGCATCCAGTGAGAACATGACCTGGGGCTCTATTCCTGACCATTAACCCCAAGTATCTGAGGGAGGATGATGTAGTGGCATAAGCTGAGTTTGGAGTCAGATGACCCAGGTTCAAATCCAGAATGTGTCCCTTACGAGCTCCATAACTCTGGGCAAGGGATTCCATTTCTCCTGCAGTCCTTGGTTTCCTCATCTATAAAATGAAGGGCAAGGGGTAGCTAGGGGGCACAGTGAATAGAGCACCAGCCCTGGAGTCAGGAGGACCTGAGTTCAAATCCGGCCTCCGAAACTCAACACAATTACTAGCTGTGTGACTTTGGGCAAGTCATTTAACCCCAATTGTCCCAACTTCCCACCTCCAAAATTAAATAAAATAAAATGAGGGGGTTGCACTAGATGTCCTCTGAAGTCTGATAAGCCTTTTCTCCACTTACAGTCAGCCCCTAGAAGATCAGTCTCTGAAGGACACTGTTGAGATAGTACTAGTCCTCAAGGAAATCTAACACTTCCACCTTGGGCAGGACCCCACCCAACTAGGAGACCTCACTCCTGTACATAGTGCAAGCACAATCCAGTCTGTGTGAGTTCTTAGAGGAAACCAGCCCTGTCCTTGGAACTCCCCATCAGAATTTAGGGTGTCCCAGTCCATGAAGGAGAAAAATCACTTGGAGAGATCTGGATGGAGATGGATTCCCCAGTCCAGCATGCTGGACATGGCTAAGTCTCATGACCAAGGCATGTTCTCAGCAGGAAAAGCTGAAGGTTCCTAGACTACCTCCTCATTAAATGTCCACTAAATGTTAGGGCTGATTTTCACCTGTCAGGGCATTTTCTTTTTACAAGGATATTTAAAGCATTTAGTATCACCGCTGGGGGTCTTTGGTTTTCTGAGAGAAAGCACTGACCATCAACTTATTATTAGCTAACCTAACTAAAAAACTGATTATTAATTACTCAGAAATTCTGTCTCTTGCGTTTTTCATTCATCATAGCAGGAATCTTAATTCTTCTAAGGCAAGCTTCCTTAACTTATATATTGCTGTTGTGAGCTGAATTTTTTCTAACGGAATAAGCTGTTTTTGATTGTTATGTAATCTTATTTCAATGGAAAAGTTTCAGATTCATTAAATTAAGGAACCAAAATCACCTAGTAAATCAGTTAGGCATACGCACTGGAAGGGATCACTTTAGCTAAGTATCTTGCTTCTTCTATCAGCCTAAAGTTGATGATCATAAGTCACAATAAAAAGTTTAAACAACATAAATCCATCAGGACATTTAAATTATATAAATCAGTTAAGATTTATCTAAATCCTAAACAAAATGAAATGTTTCAAAATAATGTAAGCAAGAAAAAAATAGCAATATCTTATAATCTCTAATATTTCTTTAGGTTAGTGACATTTATCTCTATAATGCAAATATGTATGCAATGAACTAAAGAAGGTTCTTCTGAATACAAGATATTTTTGCAGAATGAGAAAACTAGTTGTATTGATAAAGCTGACAAATAACAGAAGCACAAAATCAAATATTTTTAGAATTAGAATGAACCAAAGAGATCACAGGATCAAAAGTTTAACCTTCATTATATGGATGGGAAAAATTTGCCAGTTAATAGGAAAAATTTAAATCAGTACAATTAAAATTTGAATTGTTCTACCTATCGAGGAAAAATATGTCCATTTCCATAGATTTTTAGAAATAACTGGAAAACAAATAAATTAATGTTACCACCATGTTTAAAGTATGAGAGGTTTGTAGGATGACAGGTGCTCTTGATTCACAGTATGTCAGGGAAGTTCTGTAGAGGAAAACAGGAATATAATCTTTATCAAATTAATGAGCTTTCTTGAAGATAAGATTTCTCTTTGACCGTTCAAAGTTAAAGTAGTGGGGTGAAGCCAAGATGGCTGCACAGAAGCAACAAGGTCCCACAGCTCCCACATAGCCACCTAAGATACTGATAAAATATGACACTAAACAAATTTTAGGGCTCCAAAACTCACACAAAAATACAGAAAAACACATCTTCTGAAGGCAGCTTGGCAGGAAGGGCTCATCTCAACATGCTGGGAGCCAAAACCAGCCCAGTCTGAAACCGAGGCTTGGCCCTGGGGCGGCCAGGACAAACTGCAGCTGAAGCCTTCAGGAGAGTGGATCAGCGGCAGCTGGGGCAGTATCCAGAATTATCAAGCCATAAGAAACAAGGACTAAGTGAAAGGTCACTGGAACTCAGCTAAATTTGGGGGAGAAAAACGGTCAGGCTGAACTGCCTCCAGGGCAAGGAAGCAGCAGAAGAGGAGACCCTGCAGCTGCCTCCACATGGTTGCTTCTGAGCTCCTGGACTGCGGACTGCAGACTGCAGGGGGGGGCCAAGTGATCATTCAGAGGCCAAGTGCTCTTGCACTGAGCGGCTTGAATCTGGATCGCAGTCTTGGGTGGTGGTCCTGGGGTGAGTTTTCAGTGAACCAAAGCTGGTGGGGCAGCACAACCCTGCTAATAGCTCAGGCAACTGTGAAAACCCCATCAATTTGGGAAAGAGCTTTACCCCCTGGAAGCAGAGTTCCACAGAGCTAAAAAAAAAAAATCAAGCAATTAACTGATTGGCCAACATGAGCAGGAAAGGAAGCAAAGTAAGAACAGCAACTGAACTCTAGAATCCTTTTTTGGGGACAAAAAGGATCGAAGCAAGAACGGGAGGAAGACAACACAGTCAGAACTTCCACACCAAAAGCTTCCAAGAAATATGAAGATTGCCTAGAAGCCACAGATCAGCTTAAAAAGGACTTTGAAAACCAAATAAGAGAAGTGGAGGAAAAATTGGGAAGAGAAGTGAGAATGATGCAAGAAAATCATGAAAAGAGAGTCAACAACCTGACTGAAGAAAATAACACCTTAAAAAATATATTAACTCAAATGGCAAGAGGCCCAAAATGCAAATGAGGAGAAGAATGCCTTAAAAGTCGAATTTGCCAGATGGAAAAAGAATCTCAAAAACATTCTAAAGAGAATAATTTTTTCAGAATTAGAGTGGAGCAAATGGAAGCAAAG